>PVIA01007993.1:0-76734 GCA_004024845.1 Tonatia bakeri
TGAGGTGCTCGCTGGAAGAGGTGGCAGTTGCTAGAAGTTGTGAAATCTTTCTCGGTAGTTTTTAAAAACAGGGATGGCTCAGATCCTGGAGGCAAACACAGCGGGGGTGGGGGCGGGGAGCCTCCTCCAGCTTCTTTCTGCCTCCTGCCTCTTTGCTGGTCTGGTGTTCACTGGGAGAAGGCCTTTCCGTGGCAAGCCCCAGAGCCCTTGCTGGGCCCCGACTAAACCCTCCACTGGCGGGTCCGCAGTGTGGAGTGCTGGGAGGGAGGGGGCAGTAGGGGCTGGGCCTCCCAGGGAGCTATTCCGGATGGGCGGCGTCTGACCAGCAGGGGCAGGGGCACGGGGGGCACGTTGCTCAGTCTGTGGTTTGAAAGCCCCTCAGGCCCGGGTGAGCAGGCACTGTGTAAATCGCTGTAGGCATTCACTGCTTGAGCTAAGCTGGGGCTTCTTCTGGTCCCTCTGTGGGTCATCCCTGCCCTTTTATTTAAAAATAATTTTTATTTTGTCACTTATTACATGCGCATGGTTTAAAAGTTAAGTACAGGTGACTCTTGAACAGCATGGGTTCAAACTGCAGGAGCCCACTCACACTCGCCCGGTGCCCCAGCGCTCCCGTGCTGTTCAAGGGCCCAGCGCCCCGGGACAAGACCTGCAACAGCCCCAGCAGGGCCACGGCCCCACTGCCCAGGGGCAGCCGCTTGCAGCTTTCTTGGTCTCCATGTTTCCCAGTAACACTCGGAGACTGTTGTTTCTTGGTTTTGCCTTTAGACCTCACCTGCTGGCATCCTGTGACTGTGGTCTGTGGCTCAGCTCACTCTCCCCGCCTGGCCTCATGCCCACAGCCCTGCCTCTGCCTCACGGCCCTCATGGCCGCCACCTCCCTGGCCCTCAGACACGCAGGTGTCCCTCGCTGGCTGTTGGTGACAGCGGGGAGATGTGCCCCATGGGCTTGGCGAGGCTGGCTCAGTGTGCAGCTCTGAGTCTGGGTACCATCCGGAACCTCTGTTTTCACTTCTTTTACCTTTTGAAAGGTCAGTTTTAATTTTTTTAAACAGTTTTTTTACAGCTAAGCCGCACTGCAGCCTGGCTGTGACACCAACAGTGAAGCCACACGTTCCCGGGGAGGGTGGCCTCAGCACACACTGTGTTCTGTGTCGTGGAGGCCTCTGGGGCGTGGCTCCACCCCATCCACGCTTCTCCAATCTCTTCTGTACTTCGATATCTTTTCCTCAGCGAGATCTTCTTTGGCTAATCAGAAAAAAGGAAAGCTCAAAATATTTTTTAACCAAATTCTTTTTTAAATTTTTTAAAAAAGATTTTATTGCCCTGGCTGGCATAGCTCAGTGGATTGAGCGCGGGCTGCAAACCAAAGGATCGCAGGTTCGATTCCCAGTCGGGGCACATGCCTGGGTTGCAGGCCTCCAGCAACTGCCCATTGATGTTTCTCTCTCTCTCTTTCTCCCTCCCTTCCCTCTCTAAAATAAATAAATAAAATCTTAAAAGAATATAAAAGCTCATCTCATGAAACTGGGTGCTTATAAAAAAAAAGATTTTATTGCCCTGGCTGGTGTAGCTCAGTGGATTGAGCGCGGGCTGTGAACCAGGCATCGCAGGTTCGATTCCCAGTCAGGGCACATGCCTAGGTTGCAGGCCATGTCCCCCAGCAACCACACACTGATGTTTCTCTCTCTCTCTCCCTCTCTAAAAATAAATAAGTAAAATCTTAAAAAAAAAAGAATAGCTTAATTTATAAAAAAAAAAAAGATTTTATTTACTTATTTTTAGAAAGAGGGGAACGGGAAAAAGTGGGAGAGAAACATTGATGTGTGAAAGATGCTTCAATTGGTTGCCTCTCGCACACCCCCTCTGGGGGCCTGACCCGCCACCCAGGCATGTGTCCTGCCTGAGAATCAAACCGGCAACCTTTTGGTTAGCAGGCTGGCACTCAATCCACTGAGCCACACCAGCCAGAGCCAAAATAGTTGAACAGCAAGGAGGATGCCCTGTGCTCTCTAAGGGTCTGGAACTGGGGGCCCAGCCCAGTAGCACCCTGTCTGCCTTGCAGGTGGCCATGGTGGAGGTGCAGCTGGAGACGCAGTACCAGTACCCAAGGCCCCTGCTCATCGCCTTCAGCGCCTGCACCACGGTGCTGGTGGCCGTGCACCTCTTCGCCCTGCTCATCAGCACGTGCATCCTGCCCAACGTGGAGGCCGTGAGCAACATCCACAACCTCAACTCCATCAGCGAGTCGCCGCACGAGCGCATGCACCCCTACATCGAGCTGGCCTGGGGCTTCTCCACGGTTCTCGGCATCCTGCTCTTCCTGGCCGAGGTGGTGATGCTCTGCTGGATCAAGTTCCTGCCCGTGGACGCACGCCACCAGCCCGGCCCCGCACCTGGCCCCGGCAGCCACACGGGCTGGCACGCTGCCCTGGTGTCCACCATCATCATGGTGCCCGTGGGGCTCATCTTCGTCGTCTTCACCCTCCACTTCTACCGCTCGCTGGTGCGCCACAAAACCGAGCGGCACAACCGAGAGATCGAGGAGCTGCACAAACTCAAGGTGCAGCTGGACGGGCACGAGCGCAGCCTGCAGGCCGTGTGAGGGCCCGCGCCCGGGGGCGGGGCCAGGGCGGGGCGGGGCGGGGCCGGCAGGAGCAGCCTGCGGGTGAGGGAGTTTCAGAGGTGTAGACTGCCATGAGGCCGCCTAGACACTGCCAGCTAGTCCAAGACCAAAGTTTTACTCCTGTCTTCATGCTGTAAAACCTGGATCATTTCCCCTCAGGAAGTGGAAATCCTTAAACGGGAGACTCTGTTGCTAAGAGCTCAGGGCAGAGCAAGGCCGAGTGCTCGGCCCTGGGGAACCCTGAGACAGGAGGCACAGAAGGGTCGCCCCGTGGCCGAGGGGCAGCATGGCAGTGGGCGGCACATCTGGCAGTGCCGGCCTGCTGTAGTTGGGAGGGGGCTGTGGTGATCGGATGGACCCAGGACTGCGCTGGGCCTGGTGCTTCCCTCCCCTGCCCTGGTGGGCGTTGGGTGGCCTGGCTTGTGTGGAAGGCCGGCACCTGGGGTATGTGTCAGCCCAGCAGGTGTGCTGGGTGCTCCAGGAGGTGGTAGACTTGTCAGGGCCTGGGGCAGACTCCCAAGGGTGGGGGCCTGGCAGGGTCAGGGAGGCACGTCTGGGAGCAGCCTCCTCGAGGAGGCTGTTAATGGAGAGGTGCTCCAAAGCACTCTGGGCTCAAATTCTTTCTTCCCGGCCTGCCTGGAGCCCTGGCCGACTGACCCAGCAAGGCCACCAGGCTGGGAAGGGCCACAGTCCAGAGCCCTCCATTTCTTGGTCACAGGATGCCCTCTGAGCCTGAGTCAGCCAAATCGTCCGGGCAGTGGCCACAGAAGGCTAGGGGCACTTGCTCAGGTGGCAGCACCTGCCGATCCCCCTGCTGCCCCTGGTGCCAGGCAGCGGAAGGGGCAGTTTGGGGACTTCCTGCCTGTGAGTGGTGGCACCAGGGGCCAACCCTGGCCACATGCAGGTCTCACTTATGATATGGAACAACTACAGAGAAGGCACGCCCCTACACAGTGCTCCCCCTGGGCCCCCAGGCCCCTCAGCAGCACACCGGTTCACGTGCTCGCTGCCCTCGCAGCGTGGGGCTGGTGTTCTCGCCACAGCTCTTCGCAGGGGTGGGGCTGCCTGAGCGGGTGTTCTTGACTGTCCACATGCAGCTGCAGCTCAGCTGTGCAAGCATGCTGCACCCTGAGCTGCTTTGATTCCCCCCCATTTTAATTTTATTGTTCAAGTACGGTTTTCTTCCTCTTTCCTGCACCTCCCTCCCCTGATTCCAGCCCCCCCTTGGTTTTGTCCATGTGTCCTCTATAGTTGTTCCTGAAAACCCTTCTCCCTTTTCCCCCTCCCATTTCCCCTCTGGTTACTGTCCGTTTGTTCTTAATTTCGGTGTCTCTGGTTACCTGAGCTGCTTTTAAAAACCATGTTTACCACACTGGCCAGCAGCCACCTGGAAGAGGACTTTGCTTTCATAGATTGTCACGGAGTCTCATGTTGTGATGGCATTTCTATCAACAGCCTAATATCTGATCTGTGGCGTTTGGGTCGCCTGTGTCAAGAAATCCTGACTGGCCTGGCTGAGGTTTCTGGGGATGTGACCTACCGGTGAAAACATAAACCTTAGCCTGTGACTCGGGAATGCTGAGGGGCCCCCTCGAAGCTGGGCTGAGAGTCACCGGTGTCAGTGCAGCCTGGACACAGCGTCCTGCCCAGCCACAGCAGGGCCCGGCATCTTCTAAGGGGCTTGTGTCCCTTGCGTCTTCTGCAGATGTCTTTTCTGACTTGCTTGCTCCCCAGTGCATGTTTCCTCTTTCCCACGGCCTTGTCGAGAAGGCTCACCTGGTCTAATGTGCTTGCTTTGGGAAGGAATGTCAGCATCACAGCAAGACAGCCACTTGGGTCCTGGCAGTGACAAGACAACTGGCTTCCCCCACAGATGGGAGAAGGCAGCAAGCCCTCTCTCTGGCCTGAGCCTTTTGGGCCGGGCTCACTCCTATTGCCCCTTTCCCAGGCATCTGGCACCCCTGCCCCAAGGATGCCAGCCCTGAAGTGCCACGCTCCCTAGACTGGCAACCACATCCCCAGTGCCAGCGGGGGCCCATTGTTATGCCTGACCTGTAGGCAGTTTTGACTGCCACAGGGTCAGGTGCTCGGTGCCCAGGGGTGGTGCCACGTGAGCAGGAAAGATGCCGCACACCATGTTTAAACACCAGGAGAACGGTATTCTTGTAATTCCTTGTTCTCTCATCCAGAGTGCTTTCCCCACGCCAGCCTTCCAGAGAATTTCTGTTGGAGCTGCAGGAACAGCTCAGTAGGGCAGTGTAGGGAAGGGGCTGGCAAATTACAGGCTAGAAATGTGGATTTGGGAGGTTTAATGTGACTGCGGAGTGTTCTGGTATGGCAGCAGTTCTGTGGCCAGGTGCTGAGGGCCCCCCGGGGGGGCTGGTGTGGCCTTGCCCGATTCCCTCTGAACAGACCTTCCCGGTGCTCATAATGACTGCCTGCAAGTCCTGGAGGCCCATTCCAGAGTGGGGCACAGTCTCCATTCAATGCTGGACCAGAAGCTTCAGACTCAAGTGTTTCCATTTTAGAGACAGTGAGGGCAGCATGTAGTTCGTGTCTTCCAGGAAGGTCTGGGGGAGGAAGCCGCGGAGCCCGGGTGGAGGTTCACTGCAGTCTCACCTGTCTGTGCTCATCCGTTCGTTATGCATGACACTGCAGATCACGTACAGGGTGTGGAACCACTGTCCTGTGTACAGGTTTTTAAAAGTTGGTCTGTATTGAATAAACGAACTCTGTCCTTGGTGGAATGCTGTGGGCAGTCCCTGGTCCTTCCTCGGTGTCTGCTGCAACCTGGGTCCTCAAGTCCCTCCTGCCTCCTCCTGATTTTGGTCACCAGTGTCCTAATGGGCTTCCCGGGTGAGGGACTTCTCGGACAGGGCAGTAGGGCCCAGACATGCCACGAGGCACCTGACAAATGAGAGCCCCCCCCTTCCTGCAGCTTTTCTTCCCAAGCAGGGCTCCCCTTTCTGAGCAAGGGGCAGCACCAAGTACAGCCCAGTGCCAACAGGGCCACCTCGACAGGCAGCTCGAGGTCCTCCAGGAGCAGAGCCATGGAAGCTCTGGCCCACTGGGCTCCCTCCAACCCCAGGAACCCGGGGTTCTGCAGAGGCCACTGTCCAGTTGGGCAGCGGTAATGCAGGTCCCTCCCACTGCCCTGGCTCTCAGGAGGAAACTCCCAGACTGTTTTATAACAGCTGCCCACTGAAATAGAGGCCCCCTTCTAAGAGTGTCTGTCCATTGATTTTCTGGCACTTCAACCCAGATGCTCCTAGGAATTAGGTGTGCAAAGCAGCTGGCACCACTACACAGGAACAGTTCTGCCAATGCAGGGGCCTGACTGCCTCTACAGCCCAGAGGGGACTCCCCAGACCCTAAGGCACCAAGGGCCTGGGCTCAGGACAGAGCACTAGGCCAGCAAACTGGCTCTGTGGACTGGTTCTCCAGTTTGTCTAGCAAACCTACAGTGGCCAGGCCCACTTACCATTCCGCTGACGCTGAGAGGACTCATTCTGACACAGATGCTTCTAGAAGGTTTAGGGGTAGGGCCCAGCAGAGTGAAGTGGGATGGGACCGAGCTTACTCGACTTTAGGCCGATTTAGAACATGCTGAACCCTTTCCAGCCCGTTTTCTCCACAAGGTGCTGGGGACACAGTATAGGCAGTTTCTGCACATCTTGGCAGAATTAACCCAGAGGGTCCTCCCTGGACTGAGCTCAGCCCATTAGACCAGCCTCGGCCTCACCAACCCTGTGAACAAATAACTGGCCCCAAATTTCCTCAACGTCTTTCCCAAGCAGGGTGGGCTGGGGAACGTCAGCAGAGTCCCCTCAACTTTCTCAGGAAGAGGATGCTTCTGTTGGCATGTTCCCACAGGTTCCTGCCTTCTAGTCTGAGGCCCAAGAGCATTAGCACAGACCAAACAGTCTGCACCGCAGACATCTGGTGTATAAGGAAAGCAGGAACAGCTCCCTAAAATACGGGTGTTAGGCAGACACTGTACTCCAGACTGTTGGCTGCTGGGCTGGCACAGGACAGCGGCTGTAGTGGTGCCCAGGAGTGGCTCTGGAGACTCCCTAGCCCCACCCTAGCAGCTGAGGTGAGACACTGGCCACCTGGGGCCTGATATTCATGTAGCAGCTTCAAGGACAACTGGGCCTGGGATCACCAACTGTACTACGCGAGGGAGCATTTCCTAGCATGTGCCCTGCAGGATTGTGGTAAAGGCCAGATGTCAAACACCTGACCAGCACTAGGAGATTCAAGGAGAAGCAGGCTTCTCTGTGAGTGACCCTCCAGCCTTAACAGGCCTCTCCCACACAGATTTTGGGGTACAGCATTTCCCAAACACCCACCTTTACTGGCTGAGCATCTTGCAGGCCCCACCCAGGGGTGGGCTGCGGTAGGGCCCAGCCCCCACCAGGTCCTGTGGAGCGGACCACCGTGTCTGCACGTCTGCGCAGCTGCTCAGGGGCAGCAGGACTGGCTGGGATCCCAGCCAGACTTGTATCGGAGTGCCCGGTATTAGGGACCCAGAGCGGGGTCTAGGAGGGCTTGCGTGGAGGTTACAAGACCTGGGAAAAACCTGTCCTCCGCCCTCCTACTCCGAGGGAGTTGACTCAGTGGCACTTAAGGCACCTGGGAGCCCACCAGTCCCCACCCGGCAGCTGTGCTCAGGCAGCCACTAAAGGCTCCAGCAGCCTCTCCAAGGGGTCTTCCCAGTGTTTGCCTGTCCAAGCCAGTGGCTCAGCAGCTGGATGCGACTTCATCAGCAGTGCAGTGGCCAGTGGCTCCCCCAACCTTCCAGCTCTTAGAAAGTTCCAGAGTGATTATTAAGACCAGTGCTGACCACGAACTTTCCAGACTGTGATGGAGCACTGGTCACTCAAGTTTGGCTCCCAGCATGTGGTGGGCGAGCAGAATGTACTTGGTCACGTAAGCAGCAGGAGCAGGCCGGCCCTGCAGGCCCAGGGAACACTGCCATCCCCTCCACTTCCACGGCCTGCACACCTGGCCGCAGACGCACAGGTGCGGCCACCCACACAGGTGAGCACTGCATGCAGCACCAGGCGTTGAACCACCTCGTGCTGTCCTGGGAGCTGAAGAGAATTCCCCCCTCACTTCTTAACACCGTTATGTGGGGCTAGGGTGGGGTGGGCTGCATGTGCATCAGACTCGGATTTCCCTGTCCTCACTGCACCCTGTGCCCCAAGGTTGGATTAAGCGTAACCCAGGCAGAGTCTGACTCAGAAGCTGTCACCAGCTCTGAAATTTGGAACAGTAATAACCTCAAATCTTCTACCAATTTCATTCTCCAATCCCACATGCTACCCACGTGTGGTGCTGCACGGTAGGGTACAGGGAAACCTCCTGAGAGAGATGGATAAAGGAGAAAATGGCTTTAAGTGATGCCAGTATTTTTTAAACTCAAATTATGCCACTTCCCTCAAACTGTGACAAATTAACCTAAACGAGTGGCCACGGTGTGGCACCAAGGGGCTGACCTGAGGCACATGCCCATCAAAACCAATTCCCGGCAGGGCTTGCGCTGCCCTGCGCCAGGGGCCAGCAGTATTCTCTGAACACCTGATGAGCTGCGAAGGGAGACCCTTGTGCCGGGCTCCCCGCTTCAATCCTGATAAAGAGTTGACTCCGGGCCGGCACCCCAGGCCAGGCCCGGTGCCAGCTGCTGTTCCCGGGGAGGCGGCTCACAAGGGCCTCCCCTGGAAGGAGAGGGAGATCTGCAGGAGCTCCTGCCCCAGCTCCTGCTGCCTCCCCCCAGCACAGAACTCGGCTGACAGCTCCCTGAAGGTGGCGCACACGCGGCGGGCCTCGATGTGTCTGCGGTGGATGGCGTGCTTCCACTGGTGCCGTGCGGCCCCGGTGAGCACGAGCAGAGAGCGGCGGGGTAAGGGCACAGCCACCTCCACCTCCTGGCACAGGACGGACCTGCTGGGGGCCATCACACCTTCCACCAAGGCTTCCGGGAAGCCGGACGGGGCCAGGCAGAGCAGCAGGCTGCCGGGAGCCTCCCGGGACATGGACAGCACGGTGGGGGACAGGAGGTTGAGGCTCACCAGCCGCTCCCCCCACAGCCAGGTGTCATCCAGGTGGGGGTCGATGGCTGAGCCCCGTTCTGGGCAGTAGTCCAGGTTACACTGCTCCACGGGCCGGAAGTCCTCCAGGATGGGGTAGAGGCCCATTCTCCGCACCACCTCCCGGCTGAAGCTGGGGAGGCCTTGGAAGCCAGTGGTCTTAAGCTTTTGCTTCCGAAAGTTGACTTTGGGACCATAGTCCTGGAGGAAGAGGACAGAGAGAAGTGGAGAAGTGACTGAGTTCATAGAAGTGTTACTGCACACCAGGCCCAAAGGATTCAGTCACAGTGACCGAGAGAGCAGAAATTTCTGACTTGTGGGTGTGACGTTCCGGTGGGAAGGGGCTGACGGCACAGAGACACGAAGAGCAAACCACAGAGGGCAGTAAACGCTAGGGAGAATAATAAGGCAGGGAAATGGGCACACACAGCACTGGGGGGTGTCTCAGCCTCAGCACCCCAGAAGGCAGAGCTAGAGACAGAAGGCCCATGTGTAGGCAGTGCGTCCCGGACAGGGTGCCGAGGAGCGGGGACCTGGGAAGGACGCGTGGTGAGGGAGCAAAGGCCAATCCAAGGTGGCGCTGCCAAGGTGGGCGGCACTGGGCACAACGGGGGCGTGGAACCAGGAGAGACAAGAGTTACCTCGTCACCCAGCAGTCCTGCCGAGTATACACACACCGAGAGAAACGGAAACAAGCCCACACAGACGCACACACACGAACATTCCAGCAGCACCCTTCACAACAGCCAAGAGGTGGAAACGGCCCAGGTGGTCACCAGCAGGTGGAGGGATAAGCAAATGGCACAGCCGGCCGCAGGACGGAACGTGAGCCGGTCCTGAGAAGCAGCGGAGCATCGACACGTGCTGCAAACTGACGGACCGAGAGCGTCTGAGTGAAAGAGACACCAGGCATAAAAGGTCATATGCTGTATAAGCCTGTTGATAGGAAACATCCGGAACAGCCAAATCCGCAGGGACAGAGATTAGTGGTCACCTGGGGACAGGGGAACAGGGCGGGGGTGCGGGTGTCCTTTGGGATGATGAAATGCTGCAGAAACAGCCCTGACCCGTGTGGCTCAGTCGGCTGGGGCTCGTCCCACAGGGTGAAAGGTCACTGGTTGGATTCCCGGGCGGGATGCAAGCCTGGGTTGTGGGTTCAGCCCCCTGTCAGGGCGTGTATGAGAGGCAGCAGGTCAATGTTTCTCTCTCACATTGATGTTTCTCTCCCTTCCCCTCTCCTCTAAAGTAAATAAATAAAATCTTAAAAAAAGAGAGAGAGAGAAAAAATGTTCCAGAACTAAATAGTGGTAATGGCTGGACTGCATTGTAACTATACTAAAAGCCAATCCACAGAATTATACATTTTACTTTTAAAAATATTTTATTATTTTTAGAGGGGAAGCGAGGGAGAAAGAGAGGAAGAGAAACACCAATGTGTGGTTAACTTTCATGTGCCTCCTACTTGGAGACCTGGCCCACAACCCAGGCACGAGCCCTGACTGGGAATCAAACCAGCGACTCTTTGGGTCACAAACCGGTGCTCTCGGTAAATCATCAGCTGAGAGTGAGCCACACCAGCCAGAGGTGAATCTACATTTTAAATGGATGAATTTTATGGTATATGGCTTCTATCTAAAAAACAAAATAAAAGTCTCTATGGTCAATTAATATTTGACAAAAGGGGCAGCAACATAAAATGAAGTAAAAATAGCCTCTTCAACAAATGATGTTGGGAGAACTGGACAGCTACGTGCAAAAAAATGAAACTTGAGCACCAACTTACACCATACACAAAAATAAATTCAAGGTGGATAAAAGACTTAAATATAAATCGTGACACCATTAAAGTACTAGAGGAGAACATAGGCAGGAAGATCTCAGATATATCACGCAGAAACATTTTTACTGACATGTCCCCTAGAGCAAGGGGCATAAAGGAAAGAATAAACGGGATCTCATCAAAATAAAAAGCTTCTGCATGGCTAAAGAAAACAGTATCAAAATAAAAAGAGAACCAAATGTATGGGAAAACATATTTGCCAATGATCCCTCAGACAAGGGCTTAATCTCCAAAATATATAAAGGAACTTACATGACTCCACTCTAAGAAGACAAGCAACCCAATTAAAAAATGGGCAAAGGACCTGAACAAACAAATCTCCAAGGAGGACATACAGAGCATCCAGAGACACATGAAACGATGTTCAGTATGGCTAGCTATCAGAGAGATGCAAATTAAAACCACAATGAGATACCACTTCACACCAGTGAGAATGGCCATCATAAACAAAGGAACAAACAAGTGTTGGAGAGGTTGTGGAGAAAGGGGACCCTAGTGCACTGTTGGTGGGACTGCAGACTGGTACAACCACTGTGGAAAACAGTATGGAACTTCCTCAGAAAACTAAAAATGGATCTGCCTTTTGACCCAGCAATCCCACTGCTGGGACTATATCCTAGGATCCTAAAACACCAATCCGAAAGAACCTATGCACCCTAATGTTCATAGCAGCACAATTTACAATAGCTAAGTGCTGGAAGCAACCTAGATGCCCATCAGTAAATGAATGGATCAAAAACTATGGTACATTTACACAATGGAATTTTATGCAGCAGAAAGAAAGGAGCTCCTACCCTTTGCAACAGCATGGATGGAACTGGAAAGCATTATGCTAAGCAAAATAAGCCAGGCAGTGAAAGATAAATACCATATGATCTCACCTTTAACAGGAACCTAAACAATAAAACAAAGAAACAAGCAAAATATAGTCAAAGACACTGAAACAGAGGACAGGCTGACAGTGACCAGAGGGGAGATGGGAGGGAATTTCAGGGAAGAATGGGAAGGGTTTATGGGAACAAACATGAAGGACACATGGACAAAAACTAGGGGGGTGGAAATGAGAGGGAGGTGGGGAGGGATGGGTGGGTGGGCTGGAATGGGAGTAAAGGACAGAAAAATGTACGTGAACAATGATTAAAACAAAACTTTAAAAAATCCAATTAAAAAAATAAAAATAAAAAACAAAACAAAACAAAAAAGGGAGGTGCCCTCTAGAATATACCTCAGATTTTTGGCCTGAGGTATGGAAAAAGGGACCATTTACCTGCAGACTCCTACACTCTCAGGCCCCCCTCTAGTAAAGGGTGGCTCCATCTGGTGGGTCCTTCTCCTTCCAGGCATGTCTCTCAGTGCGTGGGTGAGTACCTCCCGCAGGGCGACGCTAGGCAGCAAGCCTGAGACGGTGTGCGGCCGGCAGAGGGCCCAGGAGCTGGGCCCTTGAGGAACACGGGGGAGGCTGCTGTGGCTGCTGTGAGGGGCGCCAGGGAGCAGCCAGGAAAACAGAGGCCGGGCTGATGCCATGCAGGGTCCCCCCGGGCACTGTGAGGACGCTATGTCTAAGCCGAGGTGGGAGCCCTGGGGGGTGCGTAACAGAGAGTGACAGGGTCTAATGAGGCTTCTTTGCAGTCATTCTCCTCTCATTGAAAGCTGACTGAAGAGGGTGAGGGCTGCCCTAGGAAGCCCCCGAAGGAACCCCGGGGGAGGAAACCCGGGGCCAGCATGAACGCGGTGGCGGTGGCAGGGAGGGTGTTCTCAGATTCAGATGGGTTTTGAAAGAAGGAAGAGCTGACAGGAGCGAAAGCAAGAGACAGAGAAACCTGGACAGACGCATGTTTCCGGCCTGCACAGTTTAGGGTCTGACGAACAGGAGCCTGTGCGGGAGACAGGAACTTGGGAGCCCAAACAGCGACGGTGTAGAGGGCTGGGACCCACGAAGGTCAGCAGGGGCTGTCTGAAGCAGGATCCGGGAGAGGCCCAGGGACTGAGCCTGAGAACCAGTCGCTGGGTTTGGTTTTTGAGTGGGTTAAGCAGGAATGGGAGGATAGGAATTGAAGACAGTGACACTAAATTTTTTGAGATATTCCACTGCAGAGACAAAGAGATGGAGCTTACTGGGAGGCTGGTAGAAAAGATCCAGTTGAGGCAAAATCCATCTTGGGGAGAGAGGGAGCGATGCTGGACAAGGTCGTCTGAGTAGAAGGGACCAGCACACAGCTGGAGGGGCCCGGAGAGCCTGGCGCGGGCGCGAAGGCAGGAGCACCCACTCGCAGCAGGCGGTGTGCCAGTGCGTCTGTTTTCTCAGCCAGGCAGGTCATGAGTCGTGAGTGGGGAGGGGAAAGAGGTTTGTAGAGACAGCAGCAAAGTGGTGGTGACCTGGGGAGGTGGATGTGGGAGCAGGAAGGGCCCAGAGCCGGGAAGACCCGATAGCAGGCTGCACACAGGTGTGAGGGAGGGGAAGCTGGACATGGCCAGGGCTGTGGGAGAGCAGAGTACGAAGCGAAGGACAAAAGGTGGAGGGGGCACCTGAGGAAGTCCTTGTAGTAACAGTGGGCTGTGGTGCAGGGTAAGGAAAGACGCCAGGAACAGGAGAGACAATGGAAGGGTGGCCGGATGGATGGCTCACAGGTTCTGGTGGCGGCAAGGACTGCTGGAGCTGAGGAATGGAAGGAGGGACCTAGACGGGGAGGAGCAGGACTCTGTCCGGCCGTGATCCCAGACAAAGAGGAAGTCTGGGGCTCGGAGACCTGAAAATACGTGAGACCGACTGGAGGTGAACTTTGGGCAGGAAGGCATCTGGCAGGCTTCAAGAAGCCCTCCCTGACAGTCACCAGGACTGGGCCAGCGAGGTGAGGTGGAGAGAGCTGTGGGCCATCTGCCTTAGAGGCCCGGCTCACTGGCATCCTGTTGGGACGGTGAGCGGCCAGGCACACCCTGGTGTGCTGGGGAAGTGAGGGAAGGGGCCCAGTGAAGTGACCGCCCTCTCTGACAGCCCCACTTCTCCTCCCCAGCTCTGGGCACCCTACCTGCTTCCTCCGTCCAGACTGTGAGAGCCTCCAAGGCTCACGGTCCATCAGCTGCACCATCTCAGCTTCCTCCTCCTGGGTCACGAAGTCCTCTATCAGTGTCACGCCAGGGAAGGGGAAGGCCCAGCCTTCAAAGTCAGATTCCTCGGCCCCCACGGCCCAGCCAGTGTCCGAGTAGTACACAAAACGATGCGTTTTCTGGAAAAGAAAGACAGGGTCCCAGAACCACTGGAGCCTGTCGTCTGGAGGCACTCTCAGCAGCGGCCCTGCCCAGTGGCTCACCAGCCCCGACACAACTTTGAAAGGCAGCTAGAGTCTAGAGAGGCCACACCCCTGCCTGGGGCTGCCTCCTGGGGAAGGCTCTCATTTTCCTTGTCCATTAAAAGGAAGAGGATCTACATAACCACTTTTCATTCTCCCCTTTATAGCTGAGGTGGCCAAGGCTCAGCAAAGATAAGGAATGGGCCAGAGGCTGCACAGCTGGCGAACAGGGTGTCTTCTGTCCTCTGCCTTGTGAAAAGTAGAGGAGGAGATGGGTGTAAAAGCATCCAGCTGGGCCAGAAGTCTGAGAAACAGGCCAGCCCTAAAGCTGAGACTCCTCGGCTACCCAGGGCGTGAGCAGCACATGCTGGAAGGCCAGAGGCACCGGCGGAATCTCCCTTCAGAAAAGAGCAGAACTTGCTGGTCACTGGGAGGAGAGACTGTCGTCTCCTGCTGCAGCGCCGCCAGGATCTGCCTCAGGCTTTGACTGGAGGCCATCTGCGCCCTGGGCAGCTCCTGGCCAGTGACTCAGCATGGACCAGGCCATTTCTGCCCAGTCTGGGGCTCCTCTATGGGCAGCATTTGCTCTAGAGCTCCCACTGGGTCGGCCATGACTCTGTCAGACTTACACGGCAGTCTGAGGCCTTCCCTGAACAATTAATTCTGCTTCTCCCCCCTTCGTGTTCCATAGGCACTGCTACCACCCCATCCTGGAACCACCGCACCCTGTCTCTGGCACCTCACAAGGGACATGTTAAAAGTGGGAGTCATCCTGGACATTTTGCTCATCCCACAGCCACAGACACGGTTCAGGCTTTTGGTGCTTTTTACCAAAAGTGTGGTAAAATACATACAACATAAAATTTACCGTCTTTAATAACTGTTTCTGTGTACAGTTCAGGGTGGTAGTACGTTCACTCCGTTGTGCAACCAACCTCCAGAACGTTCTCACCCTGCAAAACCTCACCCTGCAAAACCAAAGCCACCTGTCCTTTAAACAACAACGCCCCTTCTTCCCTGCCCCCGCTCCCAGCACCACTGTCCTACTTCCCGTCTCTGTGATGTTGGCTCCTCCAGGTGGTGTAAGTGGGGTCCAATGGCATTTGCCCTTTTGTGACTGGCTTATCCCACTTAGCAAAATATTTTCAAGGTTCATCCACACTGTAGCATATACCAAAATGTCCTTCCTTTTTAAGGCTGGATACTATTCTATTGTATGTACTGCTTTTGTTTACCCATTTATTCATCAGTGGACACTCCGGTTGCTTCCACCATGGGCCTTCAAGACCCTGCTTTCAATTCTTTGGGGTATATCCCCAGAACTGTTGGGTCATATGGTAATTCTACTTTTAATTTTTTGAGAAACCATCACACTGTTTTCCAGAGGATCTTCCACTTTTACCAGGGACACTGCAACAGTTTCTCCACTGGCTTCCCAGCCTTCACACCTTCCTACCAGCTCCCAGGACTGCTCTGGAATCCACATAGAAGTTCCTTTAAAACCCTTCCCTAGCTCTCCATGCCCCCGGGACAAGTTCCAGCCTTCCAGTGGCCACACCGGGCCCTCCGTGGTCGGGCCCCAGGGCCCTCATCTCCCTCCCCGGAGGCGTCCACCTCCCTTCCAACCACAGGCCTCTGGCCCAGGCCCACACTCAAGCAGCTTCCCCTGCTGGAACGCCCTTTCAACCAATTAAATTCTTCCAGGCTCAGTTAAAAGGCAGAGTCGGTTTTTGTTAATTAATTGGAATTAATTTCCTCCTTGCTCATTTCCATCCAAGGCCTCTGGGCACTTTTGCCCTGGTTTTCAGCACCGTCTACTCTTTCCACATCGTCTCCCTACATGCCCGTAAGGCTCCCAGGCCCACACAGTGCGGGGTGGGGGTGGAGATTGTTATCTAGAGGTTTGCTGTTAAGACTCCCCCCAGGTCCCAGAAATAGCTGGGGTCGGACTGCACCCGCGTCCCAACCCCCTCTCCACTCCAAGCCCACTCCTCAGAGCCCGCTCTCCTCGCCCCCGCAACGTCCTCTCTGAGAAGGCCCCCTAACACGGTTTGATCCAGGACCGTATACATGGTCAGTCTGGGCCTCAGTTCCCTCATATGAAGAATAAAGTTGCGGGCGCGCCTCCTCACCCAGCCCTTACCTGTGGGGAGTGCTGCCAGGGTGGGTCACCTCCGCGTTGCCGTTCGCAGATTAGACAGGTCCGGATGCCCTTGCAGCCGCATTCCCGAAGGACCTCGGGGGCCGCCACCGCCGCAGCCGCCATCGCTGTGTCCTGGCGGCCAGCGCGCAGGCGCGAGGTCGCAGGAACCAATGGGATTTGTAGTCCGCACGCGGGGCACGAGGCCCGCGGGGCCACTTCCTTCCGGTCATCATCAGCTAGGGACTTGCCGGGCGCCACCTCCTGGGCTCTGCTAGTCGCGGGCGCTAGCAGCGGACTCAGGGAGTCGCGGGCTCTGCAGGACGCTGGTGTCCCAGATACGGCCCGCGCGGGCCGGGCTTCCTCGTCATGGGTCCCCTCTCGGCGCGGCTGCTGATGGAGCGGGGGCGACCCAAGACCGACCGGCTGGGGAAGATCCGGAGCCTGGAGTAAGAGGCGGGCCGGGGTCGACGAGGGAGGGGTTCGGGAGCGAAGCCGGGACCCTTGCCTGGTCGGGTTATCTCCTAGTCGGTTGGGCGGAGTCTTTAATCACTCGGGCCAAACGCCGTCCTCTCGTCAGGAGCTGGGCAGGGTTGGCTCTGAGTGGCCTCACTCCTGAAGAGGGCCCGGGCTGCTGAGGACAGTGGTGCAGAAAGAGAATTGAGCAGCCTGTTGAGATAATTACAGAGGGCCTGGGGAGCACAGAGGTCTCCCTCCAGAGGATCGGGAAAAGCATCCTGGAGAGGACCAGCTGCTGGGAGTTCTAAATTAGTTACAAGATTTTAAAAAGTAGGGTGTTGGGGAGAGTTGTGCATGCCCAAGAAATGCCAGGTGAAACAGCCTTTGGAGGCACCCTGGGCTGCCGTAGTGTGGGGCCCGAGGCCTGCCTGCCCTCTGAGACTCCCCTGTGTCCCCACCCAGCCTGTCAGGGCTGAAGCTCCTCTCAGAGCACTTGGACCCCAAGCTCCTGAGCCGTCTGACGAAGCTGCAGGAGCTGGACCTCTCCAACAACCAGCTGGAGACACTGCCTGCCAACCTGGGCCTGTCCCACCTGCGCATCCTTCGCTGTGCCAACAACCAGCTGGGGGACGTCACTGCTTTGTGCCAGTTTCCGCAGCTGGAGGAGCTCAGCCTGGAGGGCAACCCCTTCCTGACAGTAAGTGGGTTCACCTAGCGGCCCCATGCCTGGGGCCGGCATTCTGTTGGGCTTGGACTCTCAGCAACCCCGGAAGCATTCTTCTCTCGTTCTCCAGGTCAGTGACAACCTGAAAGTCTCCTTTCTCCTGCCCAAGCTGCGTAAGGTCAATGGCAAAGATGCTTCTTCCACTTCCTCTCAGGTGGAGAATCTGGACCGGGAGCTGACCAGCAGGGTGAGGGGGCTGGGAGGTATCTCTGGGGCGTGGGAACAGTCGGGAGCCCTGAGGAGTGAGCAGCAGGCTTGGACACTTGGATGACACTGAGGCAGGTTACAAGGGCCTCTTCCCTGACACCTAGTGGCCCTTAGTCTGACGCGGTGTTGTTCTGAGCCTGGTTCTGGTGTGAGGCCTCTGGTCCTTGGGCGGTGTCCTGGCCTCCATGTGTGCAGGGCCCAGCAGGGGAGGCTGAGGCACTTTCACAGCACTTTACCCGGGACAGACCACCTTCTCCCATCTGGGGCTGTTACCCGTGTGCGTGTGCGTGTGCGTGTGTTGCTTAGATCTGTGCCACATGCAGCTAAGAAGGCTGTGGCTTAGGGAGGCTTCTAAGAGGCAGTGAGGTTGAGGCAGCTGTAGCCATGAGATTGGGGGAAGAGGGGCCATGGAGGGTCCAGGGGTGGGCTGGGCCTGGATCTGGCCCCTCTTGTTCCAGGTCACAGCTCACTGGGAGAAGTTCATGGCCTCACTGAGCCCTGAGGAGGGAGCTGAGAAGGCCCAGGAGGATTTTGTGAGGTCTGCCATCAGGGACGTCCACTACGGGCCCGAGTCCCTCAGCGAGTTCACGCAGTGGCGGGTATGTCCTCACCCAACTGTACCGAGAGTCTGTTTCCCCAGCTCCTTGCTGGCTCCCATGCCCTGAGCTGCCCTGGAGGTCTCTGCTCAGGAAAGGCACTACTATTGGTTGGACAGGCCCTTTCTCAACTCAGGAAGCGCAAGCTCCCTCTGACTGGGTGTCTGAGGAGGGGCTGAAGGGCCCCAGGACTGTGCCCAGCTTCTTGACGGCCTGGCCCCACCCAGGTGCGGATGATCTCTGAGGAGCTGGTGGCCTCTGGTGGGACCCAAATACATGAGGCTGACATCCCAGAGAAGTCCCTAAAAGCCACGGCTGCCCAGGAGCCCAGGGTGAGTGTGGTTCTGCGTGCTCCCAGGGCTCTGAGAGCCTGCCTTGGCCCTTCCTATCTAGGGAGGCTGCAGGGAAGCAGAGGGTCCTGGGAATGAGCCCAGGAGACAGCCTTCAACACCTGAGCTAACTCCCTCTGACCTGGAGTCAGTTCCCACCTGCTATACCCCTGGGAGGGCGCAGGTCAGCCTGCGAGAGGGAGGAAGGAAGCCCTGGGTAGACGGTCCCACGGTCACCACCTCTCAGCCACCCCTTCCCCCATACAGGCCAGGCCAGTGGCCTCAAAACGGCCAGATGACATCCCACTCAGCCTCTCCTCCAGCAAGCGGGTGTGCACCTCCCCACCGGCCCAGGCGGAGGGCCGCCCTGTGGGCTCTGGTGGCAGCCAGGTAAGCTCTAGCAAAGTGGCAGGGACTGTGTGGCTGGGAGTGAGGGTTGAGGCAGGTGTGACCCGCTTTTGCCCCCACAGCCTGCCCCGAAGTTGGAGCCCCTGCACTTCCTGCAGTGCCACAGCAAGAACAACAGTCCTCAGGACCTGGAGACCCAGCTCTGGGCCTGCGCCTTCGAGCCAGCCTGGAATGAGGGTACACCCTTGGCGGGCAGGCAGAGCAAGGGCCTCAGGGAACACACAGAACAAGCTTTCTAGACAGGGGTGCCACCTGTGTGGGGGCGGCTTGGGTGATGGGGAAATCAGGAGGGGCAGAGAGCTTAAAAATGTCCCAGCACCCTGACCAGTGTGGCTCAGTTGGGTGTCATCCTGCAAAGCGAAAGGTCACGGGTTCACTTTTTGGTCAGGGCATATGCCTGGGTTGCAGGTTCGATCCCCATTCGGGGCTCGTGCCAGAGGTGGCTGATCCGTTTCTCTCTCACATCAATTTTTCTTTCTCTTTCTTCCTCCCTCCCCCTCTAAAAATAAAAAAAAAATCTTAAAAGGAAAAAATAAAATATTATCAAGACCAGGTGGAGGGCACTGCAGGGGGAAACTTTACAGAAAATGTTCTCACTAGGCTAACCCTCCAAAACAGGGCACACGAGGGCCACATCCCAGACCGTGGCCACGTGCGGTGGGGAGGCTGTGTGTGTGATAGACTGCCAGACGGGCATCGTGTTGCACAAGTACAAGGTACCTGGCGAGGTAAGTGCCAAGGCCCTGCTCCTGCAGGGCAGCGGGCAGAGCCCTGGGGGCGGGAGTGCCACCTATTCCCCAGGTGACCTTTCTCTTTGATGCTGGGCCTCAGTTTCCCAGATCTGATCCTGCATGCGTGTGCACACATGTAGTTCTGTCCCTTGGTGACTGCCCCACCTCCCACTCCCACAGGAGTTCTTCTCAGTGGCCTGGACAGCCCTGACCGTGGTCACACAAGCAGGCCATAAGAGGCGCTGGAGCATACTGGCGGCTGCAGGCCTGCGGGGCCAGGTCCGGCTGCTGCACGTGCGAGCTGGCTTCTGCTGCGGGATCATCCGCGCCCACAAGAAGGCCATCGCCACCCTCTGCTTCAGCCCCACCCACGAGACACACCTCTTTAGTAAGACTCTCTCGGCACACCCCCGGGGGTCCCCCTGCACCCCTGTCCTGCAGCCTGATGCCTCAATGCTCCCTCCCTGGGATGTTAGGGGACTGCTGTGGCTGGCACTCTCACTCCGGGCTGCCAGGGCTGGCTCCAGCCATGATAGAAGCAGTGCGACTTTGTGGACAAATGACTGGGCCTCAGACCCTGGCTTTTCCCACAATCTGCTCTGTGGCCTTGGAGCTTTCCAACAACCTGGGCCATTCTTTGTGACCAGGGCAGACACCCCTGGTCCTTCAGTTGTGGCGAGGGCGATGTGTGAGCAGCGCCCTGCAAAGGTTAGCTGCTGGGTGTGGCACTCACTAGGTTGGGGGAACATAGCGACTGGGACCACAGCCCTCCCACTGTGCTGGAGAGGGGTTGGCTTTGGAGCCGCGGTCTCAGCCTTTCAGGAGGGCGCAGGGTCTCCTCATAGCCACCTCTCCCCTCCTCTCTTGCTCAGCGGCCTCCTATGACAAGAGGATCATCCTCTGGGACATCGGGGTTCCCGACCAAGATTACAATTTCCAGGCCAGGTGATGATTTGGGCAGGGCTGGTGTGAGGAGGGCTGGCTGCCAGGGGCGTGGACACATGGGCCCGTGGCCTCATGCTCTCCCTTTCCCCTGCTGGCAGCCAGCTGCTCACACTGGACACCACCTCCACCCCCCTGCGCCTCTGCCCTGTGGCCTCCTGTCCAGACGCCTATCTGCTGGCTGGCTGTGAGGGTGGCTGCTGCTGCTGGGACGTGCGGCTGGACCAGCCTCAGAAGCGGAGGTGAGGTGGATGGGGGTGCCTTGAAGGCCAAGCCTCAGAGCTGGGCAGTTGCCAATCCAGATGTCTGACCCCAGGCCCACCTGCCAGAGGTGGTACCAAAACCATGCACGCTACCCTGGAAGCCACAGAGATTGTTTTCAGGGTCCTCTTCACAGAACTGGCCTATCCTTACCTCCTGATGCCTTTTGAGTAAAGGTCCCTATGACCTGTTCCTTCCCTAGTGTTTGGCTGTGGGATTTAAGCTGGGTCAGTTTCCTCTCTGGGCTGTGAGCACCTGTCAACCTGGTGCTTCACTGTGCTCATGTCCTGTCACTTACCAGCAATGTGACATTCCTGTCCTAACATGATTTCCTCATCCGTAGAGCTGGGAGAGTCACCTGCATGCCAGGGCCAGTGGAGGACAAGAGGGATGTATCTGGGCAGGGACAGGGCCCTAGAAGGCCAGGTCGAGGCTTATGGCTGTTCGATGCCACCTGAAAGGCCCGAGACTGCATAGGGTCCCAGTCCTCTTGAGGCCCACAAGCCTAGTGGCAGAGACACATTAAACTAATGCAGCCAGTTAAAACCCCGCAAAGTGTCATGTCAGCTATGAAGGAAAGAGAATCCTGGACTTTGAAAGGGGAACAGGAAGGCCAAGGGACTCCGAAGAGGTGACCAGTGGCAGATGGATAAGTTTGCAGGTTCGTGTTCTCCACATGAGCCCTGTGAGGGAGTCAGGCAGCTAGAAAGAGGGAACAGTGCGTCCACAGGGGGAACAGCATGTGCAAAGGGCCAGTGGTAGGAAGAACTGGCTGACCAGGGAGGTCCGGCCGAGGCTTGGTATAAGACGAGGTGGTATGGTTGCTTGGGCCAGAGTACACTGGCTTTGTTGGCCATGGTACGATTCTGAATCTTCCTTAAGTACAGCGAATAGCCTAGAAAGAACTTTAGGACCGGGTGGCATGTGTGAAGGAGCTGCTATAGGGAGGGAAGTAGTAGAAGCCCTGGCAGGCACTCGTCCAGCCAAGTGGTGGTGGTGGCCCCGTGTCACCCCTGGGAGTCAGGCCCAGGCCTGTTTCCTTCCTCCCTGTCCACTCACATCTGCCTGGTCCCCAAATCCTGTGGCATTTGTTCTCCACATCCTAGATGTGTCTGCTCCCCCTCACTGAGTACTTGGCTGCCTTCCTTGCTTCCAGGTGTCCACTCGTTCTCTCCAGAACTCTGGGCAGCTGCTGGGTGGCCTTCCCAAGCAGTGTGACACTACACTTTCAGCTTAGAAACATTCAGCAGCCACTCCCCACTGTCCTCAGGGTCACAGCCACCCCCTTCCTAGTTTCCCTTCTCCGGCCCCCAGCACTTGGCTAGAAATGCCTTCTTGCTCATCCCAGAGGCGCTGCCTCTCTCCAGAACCCACCCTGGCCACACCACCGCCCATGCTGGAAGAACCAGTCCCTAATGCTTCTGAGCTCCCACCACCTGTGATGCAGTGTGCAGTTGCTGGCTCCCACTTCCAGGGTGAGACTCAGTCCCTCCAGGGCCCGGAGCAGATACCCTCGGTTGCATCTTCTGGCCCTCACATAGGGCGGGGGCCCAGTGAGTGGTTTTCATTGAATGAATGAGAAACTCTGTACATGTGAAGGTTAGTTAACCAGCATCTTCTGTGGCCCCACAGGGTGTGTGAAGTGGAGTTCGTCTTCTCTGAGGGCTCAGAGGCATCTGGCCAGAGAGTGGACGGGCTGGCGTTTGTGAATGAGGATGTCGTGGGTGAGCAAACCCTGCATGGGGCAGTCTGGCCTCCTGGGACCCTGCTAGGCACTGGCAAGGCCTTCGTGGATTGCTTCTCCCTGGGTTAGGCTTTAGGTCTGAGAGCTTCTAGGGGGGGTCCCCACTGTGGAACAAGAAATGCCTGCAGAGGCCCTCCCAGGCAGTTCTTTGTTCTCCCTCGTAGCCTCCAAGGGAAGTAATCTGGGCACCATCTGCCTCTGGAGCTGGAGCCAGACGTGGCTGGGCCGGGGCAGCCGGTCTGCAGTGCCGGTGGTGGTCCTGGCTCGGCTGCAGTGGTCACCCACGGAGCTGGCCTATTTCTCACTCAGCACCTGCCCTGGTAAGCCCACCTACACATCCTACCCCGCCTCCCACCTCCTGGACCTCTGCCCCACCTCAGAATGCAAACTCTGGCCCCGCAGATGAGGGGATTGTGCTCTGTGGGGATGAGGAAGGCAGTGTGTGGATCTATGACGTCAGGCATGTGCTGACCCAGCAGTCTCCACTGCCTGTGGTGCCACAGGCCCCCACGCAGGTACACACAGCTCAGCTCTTTCCTCCCTGCGGGGGCCTGGTGCAGCACAAGGGGCCTGGAATCTGGGAAGGAGCTCAGCCCCCCTCTCTCTTCCCACCAGATCCTGAAGTGGCCCCAACCCCGGACCCTCAACCAGACAGTGACCAAGACTATGGTGAACACGGTGGTGGCCAACCCCACCTTTACCTACCTCACTGCTCTGACGGACTCCAATATTGTAGCCATCTGGAAGAGATACTAGCCTCCAGCTGCAGAGTGCCAGGGATACAGCTTAACTTATTCAACTTCTGGGCAGAGGATGGGAATCTTTCTATGAGTGAATATTTTTATTAAATGCTCTACTATGGAGGAGAAGCCTGGGGAGCTGTTTGCGGGCCTCATCTGGTGGTGCTGGTGGGAGTTAAGTCAGGCTGAGCTGGCCCTGGGGCTTCCACAGTGGAGACTCATGGGAGTACAGGGGTTTGAGCGGTTCCCTTCTGTTCAAGCCCACCTTCCCTGCAGCCCCCCAGGTTCCAAGCTGGTGCAGAATGAGTTTGTTCCTGCCACCCCCGCAGGCAGAAATCTGGATCTCTGGGCCAGTCCACTCTGCAGTGTGGCCCCAGAGTAGCCCTAAGACAGGTCAGCTACCTCCACTGAGCCTAACAGTCCATTTGCTGTGAAGTTGCCTCTGCTTCAGCTCACATCTGGATCTTTGCCAGCCACACTTTATTAGGAAGGTGAAACAGAATCTATGCACAGGACACGTTGGTGTTGGTGTGAGGGGCTCTTTGAGATAGCTCCAAAGAGGACCACAGCTGCGAAAAGCTCTGGTCTTCTACTTGGTGCCAGCAAAAGGGCTGCTGCAGGGTAGAGCTGGCCGACTCAGACTGCTTCCAGCCCACTACTCAACTCCTTCTTGCTTGTCTTTGATGGCCACCTGAGGGAAAGGAAAGACAGGGCACTTCGCTAGAGGGGCTGGGTGAGGGTGTGGGAACTCAGCCCCAGGTCCACCAGGAAACTGCTTCCAAGCCTCCAGGGTGCAGCCACGAACTGGAGAGAAGCAGTGAACCAGGCCCTGAACAGCTCCAGGGGGCTGGGCAGCCAGCAACCTAGGGTCTCTCTGGGCCACCCCCACCCACCCCATCACTGCTCTGCAGCACACATCCTGCTACCCAGGACAGGAGTCATATGGAGCAGAGGTGCCTCCTGGTGAGTATATGGCAAGTTGTGACAAATCTGAGACTGTGGGTCTTTCCCACTCTAAGTTGTCTAGACTTTGAGGATCCCTGCCTGAACAGGTGTGACCCCACCTTAGGATGAGCTGCCCTCTAGACAAAAACACCCTGGACACAGCCAGGCCTTGCAAACCAGAGCAGCCAGCACCTGCATACAGACTTGGAGGAGCAGCACTAAGAGGCAGTGGGCCACGTACTTCTGCAGGGACCATGAGAGTACACAAGGAGATCCCAGAGCACTAGGCGAGGCTCCTGCCCATGGATGCAGACAGCAGGCCCCAGGCTGTAACGTTATCCACGCCCCTTGGAGGCTGTGGTGGAAGTCCCTGCTCTCATCACCTCCGTCCCTCCCCCAAATAAATCAGAGAAAACAACTCAGGTCGTCCTAGGTGTGGGCATGAGAACCCACATCTCTGAGGCATACAGGGTGGTGCCCAGACCATCCCACCCCACCCCCAGCTCCTCACCCGGAATCGCTCTTCCAGCAGAGACAGCTCGCTAATGAGGTCTGTGATGGCATTGGTGAAGGCCTCCTGCGGGCTGTAGTCTGGTGTGGTCTGCACACGGATGATGATCTTGTGCTCTAAGGGGTGGGGGACTTTGTAGCCAGCAAACAGCACCTGTGGGTCCTTTAGCAGCTGTCTGAGATACAGGGACAAGTCGTGTGAGTGGGCTGGTGAGTGCCCTTGGAGCTTACCAGGCCTTCTAGCCAAGGAGTCTTCCCGTTGTCTATAAGCAGATGCAGCTGGTAGCTGGCACCAGGTGGTTTCCCTGCTCTTAATTTTTAGTTACCACCCTCAGTCACAACAACAACAAAACACACAACCTTCAAGTAAAACAGGTATTTTGGAGAAGATATGCCACATGGGGACTCTCCCCATACCCCCCCCCCAATCCATGAGGATCATGGTAAAAAGGGTTTCCAATAGCCTCTTCCCTTAGGGGAAGTCAGGGACGCTGCAATGCCCCCAAAGAGACCTCCCTAGGCGGTAAAGATCCGGCCAATGTTCAGTGAACCTGTTCCCAGCCCAAAAAGCATCTGGCACCACAGATAAAGGCAGAAGGGGTGCAAGGTCCCAGGCTCTGAGCAGTTAGGGAAATGGAAGTCCTTTAGGCAACAGCCTGGCAGCTGCTGTCCACCCCACAGCGTCCTGCTCTACCCGGCTGTGGTGAAGTGAAGCCAGTGTTGTCTGCTGGGCACACGAGGCTTTTCTCCAGAGCAGCTCAGACAGGCCTGAGCTCTGGGAGGGCCCGTGCATAGGTGGGGGCACAGCTCACACAGCAACGGAACAGCAGGACTCCCAAAGAGCCTGGGTGCACCACTGGCTTGGTTCAGGGTGGGAGTCATCCAAACCAAAGATGGGTAACACCACCCTCTACTTACACCAGGAGACCAGGCAGGCCTCAGCCCAGTCTCCAACACACAGACCTGGGAAGAGCCTGCTTCACTAACGGTGCTTTTCAGCCGAGAGGACAAGCCCCTGGGCCAGAGCATCAGTCACACTGCCAACCGCCTACCTGGCCAGGACTTCACTGTGTAAACAAGCACCCACCAACCAAAGTCGGGTACCCACCAGGGGCACCAGAAAACCACCTTCAGGCCCCTTTTACCTCTCCCCCTTATTCTTCTCAGTTACAATCTCCAGCATACACACCTTAGAATGCCAGGTGCTGCTGAGGTCACTGCACAAACAGGCAGGGTGGGCGGGAGCTAACCTCTGCTACTTCTTCATGTGCATTGGCACAAAAACACAAGTAGGCTTACTTTTTCTGGGGCTTCCTGCACATTCACTTACGTTAGATAAATGAGCCAATACAGAATACATTAAGGGAAGAGAGATTGGTCAGTGCCACTTTCAACAAAAGGTAGTGGAATGAGTGCATTGCCAGAGCAAGTAACCAGAAGGATTTCATGTAGCTCAGGGACCCTTAAGAAAATCTTCTGGAATCTGTACTTTGCCTCAAAGAGCCCCATTAAACATAGCACCTGAAAGCCTTTGACTTGAAACTTACGATTTAATAATGTTCCCCAGTGTATGATCTTCTTTGTTGATGGTGAACAAACAGGCATTGGGTACCTTGGTGTCCTTGTTAATGGTGATCCTAGGAAGAGGTAGAAACAAGAGATGGGGGGTGGAGGGGCAGGGGCTCCCCTCCTCCCTGACTCTAAACCCTACCCTTTAAGGCAGGCTCAGGTCCCACCTACTCCTGGAAGCCTTTCACCATCTCTTCGTTCTGGAAAGACCTCCCTGACCCAGCAGTAGTATGTCTATACCCTGACCCTAGTTTCTGGGGGGTCCATTCTGTGGGACCCCTGCTTACTTGGATTGCTCCTTATTCCTAAAGCAGAGTTTCTCAGCCTTGGCACTACTGACATTTTAGGCTGGGTAATTCCCTGGTCTCTACCCACTAGATGCCAGCAGCACCCCCTTTATGCCAACAGTCTCCTGGGGGCAGGGGCCAGTTGAGAAGCACTGCTCTCAAGGGAGGATGAGGTGGCTGGCAAAGGGCTAGACCACAGTGCCCTGCATAACCGCTCTGTAAAGAGAAGTCTGCTAAGCCAATCTTTAACTGGGTCTTTAGGTGCTGAGCCCTGGACTATAAACACTTTACATAAATTAAGTCATTTAATCTCCCCCTAGATTTATGTACTGTGATTTAATACAGTAATATGCCAATTTTCCAGAGGAGGAAAGTAGGCCTCAGGCAGATTAAGTCACTGGCTCAAAGATAGGGTCCTTAAGTGGGGGATCAGGAGCCAAGACCAGGCTGTCTGACCATTAGGCTGCATTTTCCTTCACCCTGCAAGCAATGAGGAGTTGCAAGGTTTTACACAGGTGTTTGGAAGTCGGATATGAGTCTAACAGCCATGACTCTGGTTGCAGCGAGGAGGATAACGGTGCCGGGCCAGGACACGAGTGAGAAGAGTGCCAGACCCAAGGAAAAGGCATCTGGAGCCACACATTCCGGGTTCCAAAACAGACCAACCACTTTCCCTGTGCCCGGGGAATCTCTGAGTCTCGGTGTGCTCATCTGCAAAGGGGAGACTCGCCCCCCGCCTCGCAGGGCCATCTTAAGTTGGGCAGGCGCAGGTGCGAAACGCTTCGCTAGCGGGCCAAAAGCTGCCTCCCCGCCCGCCCCTCTCCCCGCCGCGGCAGAGGAGGGCAGAAGCCCCACAACCTGCAGGGACCGACGGCCGACAGCTGGGAGCCCGCGACCCTCGACCCCCTCGCCGGCCGGCCCCACTTACTTCTTCTCGCCTTCGAACAACAAGAACGACTCAAAAGCAGGAGGGGCGTTCATCCTAGCGCCGCAGCCCCGGACAAAGTCTTGGCTGCCAACACCAGCGCCTCCAGAACACTTTAACGCAACCTCTTCCGGGTTAGCGCCCGCTTCTGCGTTCGCAGACGGCGCCAAACCCTCGCGAGGACTGGCCCACTGCCCCCTACCGGACTGGAGGATCTTGTGCAGGCGCTGGAACCCAAGGCAGGGACCGAGGGAGGCTGGTAGCTCTCCTCAGGCTTGAGTCCAAACCATCCTTTCCTCGATGCGCTTGTGTGAGTCCAGAAGGTCCCTTCGTGGGTGCTCTTTGTCGCGTGTTTGGAGAGCTGGGAGCTGCTCTACGTAGTGAGATAGCCTCGTCCAGACTAAGCGGCAACCCAGAACTCGGCCTCTCTCTGCTCGTCACACCCCTTGTATCTTTGGAAATGTGCACTTGGCATAAGAAGCCCCTTCTTATGAACAGAAAATAGAGTCATGGGGTATGGGGCAGGTGCTGCCGGCGGGTGATGCGCGATCACCGACCAACAGTGACCGCGGAACACTGTGGATGGCTTGTCAACACATGAGAAATGAACATACACAGAAACAGGCAATTTTCTGTGGAGAAGTAGGGACGGAGGGGCCACTCTCCAAGTGGAAAGCACCTTGGCCACCCTCACTAGGGGAGGGTGTCTTGGCCACCCTCTGCAGGGGAGGGCGAGCCTTCTCCTGTCCCAGCAGGCCTTTTATTGGGTTTGTTTGTACAAGAATTCAGGTAAAGCTCATTACTCATTCCCGGGAAGTAAAGATCAAATAACAAGGAACTCTGAGAGCCTACTTTGAGTCAGGGTCAAAGAGCTGTAAAACTTTGAGGAACAAACTTACTTCCTCCTTGGACCCTTCTCATTCAATTGGGAGCATCCTAAACAAAGCAGGTTTCACAGGATTTTACATATTCTTTCTTAGGCCTGATCACCTGGGGAACCCACCCTTTCCAGCACAGGGCAGCACCACCCTGTCATTGTTTCAGGCTTAAGTGGAGCAAGGGAAGTAAGGCAACTAAGAGATTAGGAGATTTCCTCACAGACCATGAGGACTCAGGCTTTGTCAAAGCCGAGGGGTGAGGGTCCATTACCCCCTTTTGCTGTAGCCCCCAAAGTCCTTCCTTGGGGGCCTCCCATGTGATCGTGCCTGTCTTAGGTTGTTCCCCCCTTGGGAATCTTACCCATCATTGGCTAACCGACCAAGCATTGGGGGCCAGGGAGGGTGAAGTAAAAGGAGAAGTGGAGCTCCTGCCAGGGAGATAAGCTTGTTTCCTTGCTGGCTTACGGTTCTAAGGTTGTTCCCTCAGCCTTAGCCTTGGCGGGGGTTACAGCTTCTGAAACCAGGCAGGGTGGTTCCCAACAGGTGGGGATGGAAGAAACCTCAGGGCTCATGGGCTTCCATTCCCTGAAGTAAACGGCTGGGTAAGGATAAGCCCTCTGCCAAGGCTGCCCAGGCAATTTGCTACAAGACCCTTTGCTGTATTGTACTGGTTTACCAAGTGGGCTTGTGGCCTCGTGAGCTTCTTTTTATGGGGACAATTGTGTGAGGGCTGGGGCAGGAGGCAGGTATGTATACAGGTGTGAAAGAGGCTGTGGGAGGGATGGGTCCCTCAGTCCCAGTTTTGATTGGTTGATCTTATGCAGACTACAGCTGAGCATAAAGGCCCTACCCGAGTTAGAAACAACGGGACTGGAGTCTCAGATTAGTGACTGGAGTACTAACAGCTTCCTTGCTGTTTCTTTTTTTTTTTCTTCTTTTTTAAAGATTTTATTTATTTTTTTTGGGGGGGGGGAGGAAGGAAAAAGAAAGGGAGAGAAACATTAATGCGTGGTTGCTTCTCACATGCCCCCTACTGGGGACCTGTCCTGAAACCCAGGCATGTGCCCTGAGAATTGGACCGGCAACCCCTTGATTCTTAGGCCCCTGCTCAATCCACTGAACCACACCAGCCAGGGCCCAGCCTGTCTCTTTAGGTCTGGGCAGCAGCCAAGGAGCCCCCAGAGAAATCTGAGCTTCCACTACCATTTCCTGGGAAGGGCCATTTCCTATGGGAGCCTTGAGCCCTGGGGAGAGGAAGTGTCACTTACAGGAGGCCCACACCAACCTTGACTCTCCAGGTCCAGCTGGTGGGCGCCTCTTTAACCTCTGAGGAATAGAAGGCAATGAAGGTAATGATGCCCTGAGGCTGTGACTCCCACCCTCTGAGTCATCCTGGACAAGTCTGGGTCAAGGATATGGCCTTTGCCAGGACTGCATGTGCCTGGATGTGTGGAGACTGGCTGACCCTAACTGGGCTAGGGTAGGGGTAACTCTCACCCAGCAGGGCCTTCGCCCTCCTTGCCGCTGCGGATGTGCCCTCTCTTGGGGAGTTCTGGTCACACTTGCCTTTTGATTCCCAAACCAACACGTCAGAGGCTTGATTTTGTTGTGCCCCAAGAGGAGGTCGAGTGGCTGTTCCCATCTTCTGATAAGACAGGCTTGCCTGGCACAACTGGGAAAGGGGCTGCTGGGACAAAACATTATCCAAACAGGAACAGATTCACAGAGAGCAGGCTGACAGCTGTCGGGCGCAGAGGCGGGGTACTCAGGGTTGGGGTGGAGGGATTGGGGAGGGAAGGGGGAGGGAGGTGGAGGCAGGTACAGAGAGAATAGATGGTGATGGACAGAGATGTGACTGTGCTGGTGAACACATAATACCATGTACAGATGATGTGTTGTAGAATTCTGCACCTGAAACCTGTATAATTTTGTTAACCACTGTCACCCCAACACGTTTGGTAAAAAGGAAAATAAATGGCTCAGCCTTGGAAATAGGTGCAGGGCGGCCAGTGTGGGCCGAGGTGCAGCATGTTCTGTCAGCGCCCTGCTGGGGCAGGGCAGAGCCAACCAGACCGAGGGTTATTTAATTGCCTAGGGCAGAGCACCTCCAACTGTTCGGGCTTGCAGACCAAGCCTGCCATCTGTTTTTGTAAATAAAGTTTTATTGGAATAAGCCAAGCCTAGTAAACATACTCATTGTCTGTGGCTGCTTCTGTGCTCTGAGAGTAACTGTGACCAATACTTGCATGCATGGACCTTTTCCGAAAGTTTGCCTGTCTGCGCTGACAGGTGTGGCTCAGTTGGGTTGGGCTTCATCCCACCAACTGCAAGGTTCCCCATTTGGTTCCTTGTCAGGGCCCAGTCCCGTGTGCAAGAGACAAAGGATCGGTGTTTCTCTTTCACATCAATGTATCTCTCCCTCTTCCTCCCTCTCTTCTCTCTCTAAAAATAAATAAAATTTTTAAAAGAAAGAGAAAGTTTGCTGTGGCTGCTGTGGCTCAGTGGATTGAATGTGGGACCGTGAACAGAAAGGTCACCGGTTGGATTCCCAGTCAGGGCACGAGCCTGGGTTGCGGGCTGGGTCCCTGGCTGGGGGCATGTAGAAGGCAACCAGCTGATGTTTCTCTCCCTCTTTTTCTCCCTTCCTTTCCTTCTTTCTGACAATAAATGAAATATTTTAAAAAGAAAAGGAAAAGAAAGTTTGCCAATCCCTGATCTTGGGGAGTGGGCCTGTGTTTGACTTTGATATTTATTATTCGATTAGAATCCAGACGTTGCAGTTACTTATGAATTTGCACATTTCCACCCCGTAGGGGACATCACAGTCTCATCCCAGTGTTCGTTCCTCAGAACGCTCACCAGTGCCTGGCTTCTCAAAACCTTCTGTCACCAGCTTTGCCATACACTCATTCTCTCCTTGATGTGTAATGTTTTTTGGTGCGTGTTCATTCTGTATTTGTATGAGTCATTTAAAAATATATTTGAAAATTACACTTGGACAGGAATTTCCAGAAGCAAGGTGGTGGGAATTTGCCCAGGTTCCTAGGGACAGGCCCAGAGGATGAGAGATGGGTGTACTGTGCGAGCGGGACCCGCTCGGCTTCCCAGGGGTCTGCCTTGGGCCGACTGCCAGCCCCGGGGCTGTGGGCCTCAGCACGTCTGGGGGACCTGCCCCAGAGCCTGGGTGGCCACAGGCCTGGCAATCCTGAGGGTGTGGTGTCGGTGGAGAATCCCCAGGCAGTGGAAAGTGCGACCTCTGGTGCTCCCCTGTGCCACTAGCAGGACAGTAGTCTTGTCTGTCCCTCTCCTTTTTCCCAGGTGGCTTCTGAAAAGAATGCAGGATCTGGAGCTGTTGGCAGCTCTGCTCAGAGCCAGAGGAGAGACCGTGAGGTGGGGGCAGTGCCAGACACTTACTCATTTGAACTCCCCTCTGGCTGTGGTGGCCATGTCCATACCAGGATCCACTGAAGACGGTGGCAGGTGTTGCCAGCAGGTGGTTGTTTGTGCAATGAAAGCCCAGAACTCTACTTGTTGCAGCCCCGACGAGTGTACACCTCTCTTTCCCCTCCCTTCCCTGCACTAGGGTGCAGGAGACCCTGGGGCCCACACTTCCTGATCATGAGGTCCTTGAAACCCGAGGACACCCAACAGGTGTGAGGATTTGTGAGAGGTTCCCAGGTGGCAGCCAGAGAACCAGGTGTTCCTTAGTGGGTAGGTGCAGGGTGGCCCAGCCACCCTGGCCCCCAGCCGTGGGCCAGGAAGGGAGAGGGATTGTGTAGCCCTGCAGTGAGGCTCATGAGGGCCACAGGATGGTAGCACTGCAACCAAGCAGTGATGAGCATCCAAGGGGTCAGGTTGGTGGGCTTCTTGTGGGGGCACACTACCAAGGGAAAAGGTCAACACAGCCCCCTAAGCTACAGGGCTAAGGGAAGGGCGCAGCCCTTGTTCCTTCATCTCCTCTTTGCCTCCTCTGCCGTTCCTCAAAGAAGCCACTATGCGGCCTGCCCAGACGGCCCTGCCCCAGGACCTGGCCGGTCAGCTGGGATAGGGGTCCTACCTGTGACCTGCCCTTGGGGACTGTCCTAGGCCTAGGATTCACAGGCCTGGCTCTGACCTTGGTTGGGTGTTTTAAAGAATGTGCTGGAAGCCCCTGCCCCTCCCCCACCTTGTTCGTTATGCTGGAGGCTGCCACACACCCAGAGATGGACTGGAACGAGGGCAGGGAGGTGATTACCAGAGGGAGCCTTGCTTTGACGGAAGGGGCTGGTGACAGAAATGCTGCCAGCGCCCAGCCTTGTGACTCAAGGCTCTGAACCCACCCTTGCTGTGCAGCCTTCCGGACACTCGGAGCCTGTTTGGGGGCTGCAAGGAGAGGACAGCCAGCGAGCCAGGTCAGGCTCAACAGCCTGTGGGAGATGGGGCAGTGGGACCCGAGGGCGTGGTGGGGACAGCAGCTAGGAGGAGAAAGAAGCACCCGCCCCTCCCGGGAGTGGAGAAAGCAAAGGAGGGAGGGGGATGCAGAGGTTACGCTGGTCTGTCCTTGGCCGCCCCCATCAACGGCTGCTGGGGTCCCCAGGCCCACCCCCTCTCCTCACCACCCCCCATCATGAGACCCCAGAGCAGCAGTCACCACAGGTTTATTGTTGACAGCAGAGCACTGCGACGCTCTCCCAGGGACACAGCCAGTGGCTGTGAGGAGAGCAGGCAGAGTGGCGGCTGACAGCAAAGTGGATGCCGAGGACAAGACTCGGTCTCCTGGGCCCTGTGTTCCTCCTGCCTCTCTGGGTCCAAGGAAGTGTCAGTCTGCTTGGGTACAGACCATCCAGGGAGTCTGCCCAGGCAGGAGGGGAAGGTCCCTGGAGAGTCTGGGCTAGTGGCGGTGATGGCTGCAGGGACCACAGGGAGCAGCCAGGCCTCAAAGAGGAGCCGGAGCCCCCAGATTCCCCAAGAGATTTCATGTGGGCAGTGATGGGGCAAAGCCTTGTCAGCTCTGGATGCCCTGGTCCCAATTCACCCAGTGCAGGAGAGACCCAGGCCCCACACCCCAATGAGAGTGACAGAGGTGAGGAGCCGAGGGTGCACTGGGGTATCCAAGCACCTGGCGGGGGCTCAATGGCGGAGTGTGGGGCAGGCCTCACGTCTGCAGCTCCAGGAGGCAGTTGGGCTCTGATGGCGGGGAGCCGGTGGGGCTGCAGCTGTGTGCCTTCTGGAGGTCCTGCAGCACCTGCAGCAGCTGGGCCAGCGGGTCCTCCGGGGCTGAAAGCAGGTGCAGACTGAAGGCAGAGCAGGCTGGGCCTCTGCTGCCAGTGCCTGTCTGGAAAGTCAGGGGGCCGCGGAAGCAGGCCTCGGGCGTCCTACCCACAGCATCCCTGAAGGGGCTCAGACCACCTAGAAAGTCCAGGTGGGAGGGACCTACCTTCGCCAGGGCCTGTGAGCCCGGAGGCCGCCTCTGTGCCTGCACGCAGCTCCCGCTGCTTCTCCCTGTGCAGAGGGCAGAGCGAGGACTCCTGTTGCCCCTGCTGGGACGGCTGGGTGGCCCAGCGCAGCCTCCTGCACTGGAAGGCCTTCTGGGGATCCAGGGCTGACCCTCTTGGTCCATGGGGAAGGAATGTGGGCCCAGGTCTTGGCTGCTGCTTAGCACCCGCATTCCCTCTTCCAGCCTCCTCCTCAGGTCCTCCCCACCGCCCCAGCTGTGCCTCAGCAGACAGCACCCTGGACACCAGGCTGGAACCACGCCAATCCTGTTCTGGAGGGCCCTTGGGAAAAGGGCCAGCGGGGCCTGAACACCCTCTGGTATTAACTGGCCATGGAGCCAGGGGCCTTTGAAGTGCCGTTCCTGACTGGGTCCACCGAAGGTCCCAGTCCCCTCGGGTCTGACCCTGTGTGCCTATGTGGGGGGAGGGGGGCAGCGCATGGACCCAGTACGTGGAAGTTCCTTATTCCGGAATTCTTCCAGCTCAGCCTTTTTGACAGTCTCCCTGACCTACTTTGGGAGAGATGTTTCCCTTTGCTAAGGTCTAACAGGCTCCTCCTCCTCCTCAGACGCCACCTGGTCCTGCGGGGCTGCCTTGCCTGCTTCCCTGCTTTCCCCGGTGCAGTCACTTCAGCCTTTTCCCTGTGCTGCCCCCACGGCCCAGAGTGCCCTGCCCTGCTGCACCCTCTGCGAGGTCCTGTGGAATCTCACAGACCAGCTCCAACACCATTCCCTTACTCCTCCCCTCGGGTTCTTACTCCCATCACTGAGCGGCTGGAATGCAACAGGCACTGTTTTCAGCACTGGGTTAGAGCAGGGGATGACACCGCCCTGCCCTCAGAAGCCCAGTGTGGCGTGGCTGAGACAGGCGAGAAGTGAGTAAACAGCACATACTGATGAGTTCCTAACATTCTGGAGTAACAGTGGTCAGGGAAGGCTTCTTGGACAAGTGGCATTTGAGCAGGGACCTGAATTGGGCAAGGGAACAAGTCATGTGAACCTGAGTGTGAACCTTCGGGCAAAGGACACAGCAAGTGCAAAGGTCCTGTGCTGGAGACGCCCGGAGACAGCAAGACGGCAAGGACAGCCTCAGCCAGCTCAGCTCAGAGGGCCTCTGGCGGCAGACAAGGCCGAAAGGCAGGTCCGCCGGGGCACTCGGGCACTGTGGCCCGGACAAAGGCTTCGGGTGTCAAGGATGTAGGAAGCCATTAGGGGTTTTAAGTGGGGGAGTGGTGTGATCTGTTTTGTTTGAGATCACTCTGGGGGCCGTGTGGAGAACGGACCCTGGGACGCAGGGGTGGAAGCAGAACGGCGGGTTAGGAGGCTCCTGAGTCACCCCCACAACGGAGGACGCGAGAGGCTCAGCCAGGGAGAGTCACAGTGCAGATGCAAGAAGGGGTCGGATGTGGCCTTACTCTGAATGTAATGCAGAGGCCTGGACTCGCGGAAGGGCTGGATGCAGGGCTGGGGAGGTGAGGGAAGGCGAGGAAAGTGGGCCTGATGTGATCACAATGTAATCGCAAGAGGGAGGCAAGAAGGTCAAAGGCAAATGGGGATGCTGTGATGGCGGACACAGAGACTACAGTGAGGCACTTTGATGATGGAGGAAGGGGCCACGAGCCCCTCTGGCTCTTAGCCCATTGAGACTGACTTCTGACTTCTGACCTCTAGAACTGTGAGAGACTAAACCTGGGCTGCTTAAGCTACCAGGTGGCGGGACTGTCACAGCAGCCCCAGGAAGTTGATGCAGCAGGTGGCTGGTCTGGGGGCCTGAGGCCCTGCTGGGCGGAGGGTCTGCAGGCACTGGACACCAGAGGAGGTGAACTGGGATGAGGGAGGGGCGGCGGAGCGCTCCTGGAGGTGGGGAGGCTCTGAGGGCACTCGTGGTGCTTAGAACCACGGGCACTGGTCCCGTGGAGGGACCCACAACCCAAGTCGGTTTGGGTTCGAATCCTGGCTCCACTGCCTCCTGGCTTCATGGGGAGAATAAGAGTACCTGCTTGGTTCAGTGGCTGCGCCTGTTAAATGTGTTTATGTGTGAAGTGGAATTCAAGTGGAGCCTAGAAAACGATGATGATGAAGAGGAATGGGAGGTTTTAGGGTGCGGCCGTGGGAGTGAGGGTCCAGGTGGGTGAAAGAGTAAGTCTCTGGAAGTGTGGAGTTCTTAAACAGGGCAGCAGGGTGCTGGCTGCATCCTCTGGGTGGAGGACGGGTGAAGTCACGGAGCAAGGGGGGCGGAGTCGGGGTGCAGACAAAGGTGGTGACAGCCACACTGTCAGGAAGGAGGTGGCTGCAGAGTGACCCGGAGGCCACTGGTAACCACAGTTCTCAGGGAAATGGGTGGTCCTAGTCTGATAGTGTGCACTCTGAAAGATTTTGACGAGATAAACCCAGGCAGAGTAGCTTAGGGCAAGGAGGCCAGACAGCGCCCCTCCAGGCCCCAGTGTGGGAGTGTGGGGCTGAAGCTGCCCAGGGCTGCAGTGCTCTTGGGAAGCATTGGATCTCTTTAAAATATTCCTATGCGGGCTCCACCCCAGAGATTCTAGTCAATGGGATACGGCCTGGGCATCCTGCTTTTTTAAGTTTTTTTGAAAAGCATCCTGTTTTTTTCTACACTGGAGCTAAGGCTGAGAACCGCTGAGTTAATGGAGATGGCCGAGGAACGCGGGATGTTGGCTGAGGACCACCCCTGTGCTCTGAGGGCACCACGAGAAGGCTGCGCAGATCCGGAGGCTGTGTCAGCCTGGGGCAGGAGGCAGCCACAGCCCTGACCCTGGGCTTTTGCAGCCCTCGGGGCCTTCATCCCAACATGAGCTGGCCTCCTGCTGCAGAGACCCAGGAGCCCCCCTCCCCATGTGTGGCTGCCAAAGGCCAAGAGGCGCTGGGCCTGATAAGAACCTGGGGGCGATCCTAAGTCGGAACCCCCGCTCTGGCCCCCGCCTGGCACGTTTCCTGGGTTTCACGAGCTCTCCCATGTGGGACTCACTGCCCCGGCACAGGCCTCCTCACCGCAGTGCGGCCTCCATGCCCAGCAGGTGCCGGTAGATGAGTTGGGCCTCCAGGTCATGGTCGAGAGGGTCATTCCATTCTTGCAGCATCACCCGTGACCGGGTCTTATCGCAGCCCAGATCTGGGGGCAGAGAGAGGGCAGAGAGGCACTGTGAGAGCTCATGTCCAACTTCCTGGTAGTTTAGATGGAAAACCGAGGCCTGGAGAGGGAAAAGGACAGACTTAGGGGCCCCAGCCTGGAGCTGTGCTGGGAGCCCAGCCTAGAAAGTCTGGCCCAGGGCTGCCTATGGCTCCCCACACTCCAGGGGCAGCGGCTCCTCTCTCGGGTTCACTCCTGTGTCGTGGGAAACACGACTGCAGAGCCTGGGAATTGCACAGGGTACAGCTTAGGGAGCTGGACCACTTTCTGGAAGTGCCTGCCTGAAAGAAGCGAAGCGAGTCCCAGCATGCAGTACCACGGTGCGGGCACCAAGGGGGCGCTTGTGCCTGGAGTGGGCTGGCCCTACCACTCGCTGGCTTTCCCGCCTCGGCAGAGGCATCTGCCTTTGCTAAGCCTCAGTTTCCTCCTCCATGAAATGGGGCTGCCAGGCGCAGCCTCACAGTGCCCTGGGGAGCCCCCCTTCACCAATGACAAGGGCTCCCGCTGTGCCGGGTATAGTTGGAGGCTTCGGGAAGGCCGGCCGGCCAGCAGCACCCTTGCACAGAGCCACCAGTCTGCACCCACTGCTCAACCTCGAATCCAGGGCTGGGCGAGAGCAGGTGGACCGTGTTCCAATGGCCTCCATCCACACTTAAGTAAGCCGATTTAAATTGAATTAAAATAAAATTTAGCCCTGGCTGGTGTGGCTCAGTGGATTGAGCGCAGGCTACGAACCAAAGTGTCACCGATTCAATTCCCAGTCAGGGCACATGCCTGGGCTGCGGGCCAGGTCCCCAGTAGGGGGTGTGTGAGAGGCAACCACACATCGATGTTTCTCTCCCTCTCTTTCTCCTTCTCTTCCCCACTCTCTAAAAATAAATAAATAAAATCTTAAAAAAATAAAATAAAATAAAATTTTAAAACACTTAAAATTTTAGTCCAGTCCTTGGCTGGACGAGCACACTCCAAGTGCTCAACAGCTGCCTGTGCCCATGGCCAGGGAACAGATACGCACCGTTTCTGTCATCACTGAAAATTCTCGTAGAAGCTTCCCTGCGCCACCCTCTAGGGCCCGGGGCCCAGAGTCCCCCTCCCGCTCCAGTACCAGGCTGCCTGTCATGGGCCGACGCAGCCCGGCGTGGCCCAGGCCTTCACTCCCACCTGTCTTGTCCCTCTGGTGGCAGCAGCTCCACTTGTCCCCGCGGAAGACGCCAGGATGGTAGGAGCCCAGCAGGCCCGTGTTGTTGATGCTCACCTTCCGCAGCGCAGACAGCCACTGGTTCAGCTCGTTCACACACTGCGGGGACCAGAGGGTCAGGGGATGGGGCTGATCAGAAGTCACCCCCTCCAGGAAGCCCTCCCTCCCTGGAGCTCCTATGCCAGTTGGGATGACACGTTCCCCGCTGGCATACTCAGCAGCTTTCAGTGCATTAGGAAAGGCTGCCCTTTCTCCCACGGACACAGCCCGTGCCTGGGCACCTGGCTCTGTGAGCTGAGCGTGGGCTGGATTCCAGTTGCCACGGGTCCCTGTGGCCGTGCCCTTGGGTGGTCCACAACATGCTGGCCATGTGCTGTGGCCCTGCTGTCACCACTTTCCCCCGTGGCTTTGCACTCTGACCCAACAGGGAGCCCGTAGAGGGCAGGGCCCCATGGGACAAGTTCGTGACCTCCTGGCACCTGTCCAGGACAGTCATCCCTTCCAGGGTCATGCCAGGCCCCCTCCAGACTTCCTGCTTGTGTTCTTCCTCCACGTGATCTCCCCCTTGATGCTGCATTCCTCAGCTTGTCCCCCTGCTCAAATGCTGCCTTTCAGAGGCCCTCCTGACCACCCTTTATAAAGCAGCACCCCTCCTGCTGCCCCCATTTGTCCCCACCCTCTCTCTCTTAGTCTCCTTTGGTTTCCTTCAAGGCACTATTTGCCATGTGACATTGTAAATATTTATTATTTATCAGACCATCCTCTTCCCTGGAGCATAAGGTCCACTAGGGCAGCGACTACGATTGGTCTGGGGCTGGGCCCCACCAACTGGAGCAGGGCCTGGAGTCTGGCAGGTGCTCGGGGAATGAATGAGTGAGTGAGTCAGTGCACAAACAGAGGAGGGGGTGCAACGGCATGCCCCCACAGCCACACACATGCATGAACACCGGTGTTATTTGTTGATACGCACAGACACAAACCAACTCAGACCCTTGGAAACACACTTTCCACAGACGTATTCCACACGAAGCACAGACTCACCTGGGGTGCCGAGGCAGGCCCACAGAGACACACGTGTGTGCACACACAGCGCATGCACATCAAATCTCACGTATCTTGCTGTGTCCGATGTGGCCAGCAAGGGGATAAGACCCCCGCTCCTCGTCCCAGCCCCCCCGGGGACTCGCACAACACCCCTCCCCGAGGGCGCCCCCACCACGCCACCGCACCTTGCACTGCAGGTAGGCGGTCTGGGGCCTGCCCGCGTCGTCCGTGTAGATGACCTGCATGACGTGCGAGCTGCCGAAGCTCTTCTCCTCCACCTTCTCTGCCGCCTGGATGTTGGCTAGCTTGATCAGGGCACTTTTCTGGGAAGGGCAGTGAAGGGCGGCTCAGGGTCCCAACCAAAGCCACACCACTTTCTGTCTGGGGGCCTCAGTCTCCCCTCTTACAAAACCAGGGAACTGGCATGGGGACCCAAAGAGCCTGTCCCTCTAAGAGCCTGCTCTGTGAGTGACCTCAGCCAGGACAAAACGCAGACAGATGGTGCCCAAGTGCCCGGACCCTGAGGGGCTCCCCGCAGTCCTGGGAGGTCTGAATTTTGGAGAAGTCTACAGACACTCAGCATTCTCCGGGGCTGGAAGGTAATGCCTGCTGTGGACCAGGCCGTGTGCCTCTGCAGTTATTAATTTCCCAGCTCACCTTTATTTTCCCAGGCTCTAAAAGTCATATCCCACCTCCCAATCCCTCCCCCACTCCCACATCATCGAATCTACTGAGATATGAAAGGGACAGAGAGAAGCTCTGGATGTAAAATATCAACATCCCTGAGATAGCTCCAGTCTGCTCAAGGTGAATCTATGCTACCACCCCCAGACCCTGCTCCCCTTGCCTCTTGTGTGCTCTCCCAAGAGAACTCACCAGGGCCTCTCCTCACCCAAATGGGCCAGTCCCCTGGCCCTTGGGATAATGCCCACACTCCCCAGCCTGGCATCTAAGCCCCCCCCCCCCCCCGGCCTCAATGACAAGCAGAGAGGGGCAGTGCCATCTCTTGGAGGAGTGGGGAAACCTGGAGCGGAACCCTGGGGACGCATGATCTGAGCTGTCTCAGGGTGGGGGCCCCAAAAGGGCAGAAGGCACATCCCAGAGGGTGCGCTGCCTGTGCTGGGGTGTGGTTGCTAGAGAGACAGCACAAAGGAGGCAGCGGGGGTGGCACTGCACAGGGGGGAACATGGATGTGCCCACAGAGAGGCAAGCTCAATGCCAAGGACCAGAAAGGGGCCCAGAGCAGGGTGAGAGAGGGCACTGCCAGGGAGCCAGGCTTTGCTGAGGCCACAGAAAGCGCTGAGGGGACCTGAGTGCTGGGCAGTTGCCCAGAGCAAAAAAAGCTGGAAAGGGTGAGGCCTAAGCTGCGGGGTCACCCCAAGCAGCCCCTTTACGCCCTCAGTATCCCTCGGCTGCTCAGGGCTGGGCTGGGTGCCCCTGGCAGACCACCCCTAGAGCCTGGCTGACTAGGGGTCAGGTTGGCCCCACAAGGGGTCCACAGGCCCACCCAGAAAGTATGCACTAAGCCCTTCTTGGGAGAAGGACACACAGAGGAGGCCAGCCCAGGGGACATGGAGTCTTTAGTTACACCACTGGTTTAGGTCCTGCTCTGGGCAACATCCTGGCTCTGGCCCCTGAGAAAGGTCATCTCATCTAATCCTCAACAACCTCTTCAGAAGGGGCCACTATCTCTAATTTATAAGCCAAGACACCAAGGCCCAGACAGGTTGAGACACTTCCCCTAAGTACACAGGGTTGAAACCCAGGACTTCTTTCAGCTCCTCTCAGCTTCCCTGCTCTCCCAGGAGCACCCACCAACCCCTCCCCCACTCCTGCAACTGACAGGGAAGCCAGAGCTGGACACCACAGCGGCCACCATGCCCCTTTGGCAGGGGGCTCTCCTCATGGGGCTAAAGTGACTGTAGCAGATGTCAGAAGGCTAGTCCTTCCTGGCTTTCTTCTCTGACCCTGGCGGACCCTGGGATGGGCTCTGAGGAAGGGACAGGTGCCTCCAGGATGTTACAAACCCCTCAGAACCCTCCTTGGCGTCCTCCCTTCTTACCCACCTTGGAGCTGGGTGTCTTGGCAAAGCTGAGGGCCTCAGCGGTGAGGGAGAAGTAGAGCTTCTTGAAAGAGGAGGACATGAGGGGGCCCTTTCCCTTGGTTCTGTGGATGAAGAGTGGCCCCTCCTTCACTGGCGGTGTCTGCAAGCTTAGTGCCCTCTGCAAGTCCAGTTCTGCCAGGCCAGGGAGGTAGGGCAAAAAGGGAGCTCAGTGGTGAGCATGAGGTGGGGGCGGAGCAAACAGCAGCACGCTGTAGGCGGAGCTTCCAGAGGTGCAGGCAGGTGGCAGGGCCGAGGGACAGGGAGGAGCAACTGTGATTAGGAGCTGAGGGCGCAGCCAAAGAGGCACCCAGGTAGAGGGGGCCATCGGACAGGAAGCAGGACAGGCACAGACAGGAAACTGTGGGCGGGGCATCCCAGGAAGTGCTCACCCTCCTTCTCTTCGATGTCCACCAGCCTGGTGATGAAGTCCTTCAGCTGGGCCACGCCCTGGCGCACAGTGGGCTGCAGTGGCTCCATCCAAGCCTCCTTGGCCCTGGAAGCCAGCGTGTCCATGTTGCCCACATTCTGGACTGCCTGGAGATGACAGCAGGAAGGACCAGGCTCTGCTGGGTAGGGGCCCAACCACTGAGGCCCGCCCCCACGCCAACAAGTCTGTGCTCCTCGAACAGTAGAAATGGAGACAGAGGCAGCACAGGCTCTACTCACAGGCCCACTCCATCCCCACCGGGGTCCGAAGGTCAACAGATCACGGAGTTTGAGGCATCTGAGGACCTGAGAGTTGAGACTGCCTAGGCCCAGCCTATTGCCCTTCCACTGCAGGTCTTATATCAGACTTTGCCTCACGAGGTATGCCGGCCCCAGCCCAGTGCTGGGCAGAGAAGCACAGCCTGTAAGTATATCTGGAGTTGAAAAGCCCAGGATTCACCACCAACATGCTGTGCAGCCTTGGGCAACCTGCTTCCCCTTGCGGACCTGTTCCCTTATCCATCAGATGGGGTGACAGTGAAAAAGCTTTGTAAACTGTGAAGGGCATCCCCGCCGAGTCTGCAGCCACACCTTGGCCAGTAGGAGCAGAGTGCGACTGGTGCGGGCATCTGCGTGTCGCTCCCGCAGGTGGAAGAGCTTGGGCGCCATGATGGCGGGAGAGAAGAAGCGCAGACACAGGAAGCTGGTGACAGCGATAAATGGCACGTTCTGGAGGAGGGCGGGAGAGTGGAGGGCTGGATCCCCCCAGGCCCGAGGTAGCTCCGGACAGCACTTTCCCCTTTGGCACTGTCCCCGTCTCTCCCCACGACCCTGCCCCTCTTCCCGCCCTTGGCTACTAATTCCACTACAACCACCCCCCGCCGCCCCTCTCCCCTGGGCCGTGGGGCCCCACTGCTTCCCTTTTCCTACCGCTTTCTTCCCTCTCCCAGCCCGGCCTGCAGAGGGCGCACCTCGTGCTGGGCGCTGGGGAAGCGCTCTCGTACGCGCCTAAAGAGCTGGCGGAAGGTGGCTCGGACCACCGCTGGGCATGCGCGAACAGAGCGACAGAGCGCGCTCAGAAGCGCCCCCAAGTAGGCGCGCAGGGTCTGTGCGCTCTGCTCCAGCACCTCTGCTTCTGTCTGCGGGCGGTGTAGCCCGGAGCACCTGCGTGGGCAGGAGGCAGTCAGAGAGGGTCTCAGTCAGTGTCCACACACTCGACTTGGGCAAAGGCTCCCAGAGACAGGTGCAAAAAGGCATCAGTCGAGATAAGGGCACAGAGACAGCACACGGGTGAGCAGGTAGACGAAAGGCAGACCCCGGCAGAAAGAATCATAAACATACACTTGCAGATATAGCTGACCCCGTCCACCCCAACCTCCCGTTCCCCCAGGGATCGCCCCTGATCTCACCCTACATCCTTGACCTCCACTTTGCTGGGATCCAGCTCCACGTACTTCTTTTCCTCAAATACCCTGTCGATGATGGGGCCCAGGACACCATGCAGATACCGCATCCCAGCCACCTGAGGGCCACCGCAAGCAGCATTGGTCCTGTCTCCCACCTCCATGCCCTCGCAGCTGGCCTCCCAGCCACCCTGTGCACCATCTACCTGCTGTATCCCCTCAAGACTAGCCAGGCACACAAGGAATGCAGCTCAAACTGCTGCTACATGAATGAATGAATGAATGAATGAATGAATGAATGAATGAATGAACGAACGAACGAACAGAAAAAATTCTTAGCCTTAAAGAGCCCTGGACACAGAGACAGAAGACTCGATTTTAAGTTCTGTCTCTTGGCCTCTCTGAACCTTAGTCTCCTCATCTATGAAAACAAAATACCATGCAACCTCACCTTCAGAAAAGATTCCATGGACTTTGAGGCCAGAGAGTTGCTTCGGAACAGGGTGTTGGTCTCACCTATAATCAGAGGTTCCAGTGGGTACAGGGCTGGGAGAGGAGCAAGGCTTTGGGGAAGAGGACAGAGGACCCTAGAGTTCTAAGCTGGCCCTTCAGTAAAAAGCCTTTTTGCCACTCCAACCCACTTGCTTTTCCCCTTGCCTCCCAACCTGATCCTTTTCCTCCTAATTGGATGTATCAACCTCCTACAGGAGGACATCCTGGATTTCTCCCATCTCAGTATTTCTAGAGTCCTTGGCTCCCTGTGCTACTCTCCATAATACACTCAGACAGGCCACTCCCTCCCAGGCCTTACTGGTACGACTCAGCTCCAGCTGAAAGAGCAGGTCCAGAAAGTCTTTGGCCAGTCCCTGCCCCAGGAAGAGCTTGAGTAGGTTGGTGGCCACTTCCTGGCGGCACTCTGTGCTGGTCATCTCCTCAATGAGTGGCATCAGCTGTCCCGGGCCCTGCAGGAGGCAGCAAGGAGAGGCGGGGCTGCAGGACACACAAGGGAACCCAAAGCCTTCACTCTGAGGACCTCAGAGGGCCACAGGGAGGGTGAGGGAGCTTTCCCAAATGATGGCAAGGGTCTCTGGACACTGGCTAGTTCCTTACCATCCTGAGAACTGTGTTTTGCTCTTCAGAGTGGGTTTAGATGGCCAGGAAGGACAGGCCTACCATCCCTGGACCCTTCCTCCTTCCCTGGTGTCCCTCTCACCTGAGTGCCCAGCTTCACCTCCTGGCACAGCAGCTGCATTAGGGGCTGGTAGCAGCTGGAGGGGAGCACCGACTCATCCCGCAGTCGCACCTCTAGTTGCAAGGAGCCCAGGTTGCCCCTGGAAGTGGAAGCATGTGACCTCTCCACCAGTGAGCCCCGGGCCACGCCCCTCCCCACTGCCTCCCTGTTCCCTACTTGGGGCCAGCCTCACAGCCTCTCCGCTGACACCCTCCGCCTTGGTCCCCTGCACTGCCCCACCTCCCACTCTTTGCCTGAGCTGTTTTCTCTGTTTGGAACACCCTTCCTGCCTCCATACTCATGGAAACTCCATCTGTCCTCAGGCCTCGCTCCCTGCCACCTCTAGACTCCTGTGGACTCTGAACTTGACCCATGTGCACGTTAGGCTCTCCAGCCTCACATCTGTAACCCCCCAGAGACCAGCTCCTTCACTTACAGACTTCGCACTGGAAGCAAATCCCTAACTCTCAGAACAACCTGCCAAGAGAACTGAGGTTCCAGCACATAAGCAACTTGCCACACGATCTAACTTCCACTTCCAAGCTCCCCCATGCTGACCACTCCTGGTGCGTGCACCAACCAAAGCTCAACAGTCTCCAAGGCCCCGCTGCCCACAGCACAGCGCAGCACAGCAAGCGCTGCTGCTCAGCACGCAGCTTCACGTGCAGAAGCCGGCAAGACAAAAACACCCTGGTGCAGAGTACCACCATCTGCCCTGTCCTGCCGAATGTGGGGATGGGGGTCTGGGGCCTGCTGCAGAGAGACAGAGCTGAACCATCCAAGGGGGTACTGCTGAGCCTCCCTTTCTGGGTTGAGGGGTGGGCAAGGAGGCCAGAGGGCTTCCTAGATAGGGCTGCCAGATTTAGCAAGGTAAAAATATAAGACACCCAGTTAAATCTGAAAAGTCTAGTATAAGTTTGTCTCAAATATTTCATGGACATATACTAAAAAATTACTTGTTTATCTGAAGTTCGGTTTTAACTGGACATCTTGTATTTTATCTGGCAACCTTATTCCCAGGGAATTTGGGGCCAAGCAAGAGCTATGGGTCAGGGTCACTGACACAGAGCTCTGGGGACTTGAACTCTAGTCTGAGACTGTAGAGAAAGTCTTAAAGGGAAAGGGTCTGAAGTCTTGTTCCAGAAACTTCCAGAAGGAAAGCGGAAGACCTGTCCTACCTCAGAGCTCAGAGGACCGAGCTGAGTCCAGGACTGTGGGAAGGGAGAGGAGGCGGGATCCAGCCTGGAGAAAGTGGGTCCTGGCCTGGTGGGCAGGAGCCGAAAGAAGCCTGCAGCTTGCGCCCCCCCCGCCCCCCCCAGTTCATTTGCCTGCCTGCGGGAGCTGCCCTCAGCCTGCCCCAGGCCCAGAGCCCACCCGTCCAGCCACCAAGTCCCCAGAACTCACTCTTCCCTCCGACTCTTGGACTGGTCGGGCTGCAGCCGGAACCAGCCCTCCTGCTGGGTGGCCCACAGTCTCTGGACATTGACCACCACCTGGAGGCAGGGCAGAGGCAGGGTGCTGGGCCGCACTGGACGCACTCAGGTCTCTTCCTTGCCAACTAGTGGACCTTTGGAAGGTCCCTGAGCACCAGGGGCAGTTGGGGACCAGGTAGTTGCTGGTTCTGGGGGCCCTGGGTCTCCTGAGTGCCCCTCTCTGGGGAAGCTGAAGGGGCGGGACGGGAGGGTGGGTGCAGAAGGTGGCAGGTGCAGCCTGGAGGGGTAGGGTGCTCACTCTGCCCAGGAAGTCGTTGCGGCTGACAAGGTCCCAATCCCAGGCCTCCACGCACAGGGCCTCTGCGGCCCCCTCCTCCAGCTCAAACTCGAATGTTTCGTTCCAGCGTGGATAGCATGATTTCTTAATGATCTGCCCAGAAAGCGGGGGGTTGTCTCCATGGGCTCTCCAGGCCCATGAGTCACCCCAAACAGCTCCCTTGGGTTCCCTGCAGGGCCACTGAAGCTGCCTCCTGTCTCTCCTGAGTCCAGGCAGAGGCCCTGCAGCAGCAGAGGCAAAAACTTCCTGTCCAAGCCCCGCCCACCTCTCCGGTGGGGAACTGAGGTCTGGAGTGAGGACTTGCCCAGGGGCACACAGCAAAGAGCGCTAGATTTCACGGAGGCCTCGGGTCTCCATGTCCTCCCCTGCAGGGCTGAGTGCCCACCCTGGCTGTTCCCGGATGTGAGAAAAGCACTAGAGGCAGCTTGTCTGGGCTGAGGCCACAGTGGTTGGTGCCAGAAGGGCTGGGACCAGCTAAGCACCCTCAGAGGTCACCCTGCTTTGCTGGGCCTCCTCTGTAAGAGGGCAGTTCTAGCCTGACTTCCCAGGTGATGGTGAGGAGGTGGTGAGGCAGTGAGGGGCCTGGGTGGAGCCCTCAGCCTCCTTGCCTCTTCCCTAGCCCACAGGCTTTCTCACCGAGGTCTCCTGTGTCCGGCCATTGTAGCGCACGCGGACAAAGGGGTCAGACGCACCATTCCGGTCCTTGGGGGCTAGATCCCTGGGGGAGGGAAGGTAGCAAAACGTCTGCTGTCACCTAAGCTGCCCCCGAGGTGGGATAACCACACAAGCCAAAAAGGCCTGAGCTCATCCGGCCCCTGGAGAGCGGGGTGACTGTGGACAGTATCCCTCCCTTTTCTGGGCCTTTGTCCCCACAGCGGTCACCGCATGGGCCCCACACCAGGTCCAGGACCCCCCAGGTGGAAGCCACAGCTCCTTCTGACGAGGCTGTGGCCCCTGCTGTGGCGGGACAGGAAGCAGCTACTGCCGAGCAGCAGTCCAGGCCGCAGGCCCCGGCCTCTGTTCCCAGGGCAGCCCTGGGTGGGAGCTGCTGCTTCCCTGAGCCTCGGCTTCCTCATCAGCAAAATGAAGAAGACAAGCCCCATCACTGAGGCAATGAGCTCTTAGAAGGCTTGCCCTGGCAGACCCCTACTGGAGGGGCCTGGGGTGCGCGTCTGGTTGATCGATCGTCCTCTCTGCGTAGACGGTCCCTCCCAAAGCCCAGGCCCGGTTGCAGCAGCCCCCCGCACTGAAGCTTTGTGGGAGAGCGGAGCCCACCCCTGCTTCCGTTTGCTATCACTACTATTTCCTGCTCTTTTCCATATTTTAAGTTTGAAGCCTCTCATGCCTGCTTTTCTTTTTCTTCCTCCAAATCATCTAATAGAATTTCAAGGCTGGTCTTGAGATGCTGCCCAGAAAGATAAGGAATTCTTTCTGTCTCTACAGCAAAGGCAGCGTCTTGAGCGGTCCTGGAACTCCAGCAGGGGTCTAGCTGAGGATAACGAGGGATGAGACCCCCCCTCCCACTCTGAGGAGTGAGTAACCTGACAGACCAGTCCCCCACCAGGGGACTTGCTAAGAGGAGGCCAGGCTGGCCCGCGTGAGGGTGTGTGAGGAAAGGGACCAGTGGCGTGTGAGAGAGTGACTTCGAACAGGAGGCGTGACTGCGACTCTGGCCAAGGCCGACATTTTCCATCTGGCTGTGCCCCTTCCACATTCCAGCCCCAGGACAGAAAACAAAGCCAGGGAAGCCACAGTTTTCATTTTCAGGAAAGAGAGGTTTCCCTCCCAGAGAGGCCAACGACTCCACAGTGGAAGCATGCTCCCGCAGGTACTGGTGAGGGTGTCCCTCCACGGGCAGCAGGCAGAGGCTGGGGGCTGCCCGCCCGCCCCAGAGGGGGACGAGGACTCCGTGGAAGTGGGCCGGAGCCAGAAAGGAAGGCGCTTCTCGTGGAGAGTGTGTGACTCACACTCAGGCCTGCAGCTAAAAATACTCCGGGGGAGGGGGGAGTCTCTGGCACAGGTGACTCAGGCCCACCTTCCCACCCAAGTCACTGCTCCTCCTGAGGAGAACCCCGCTCTTCCCACTGGAGATTTTCAGCATCTTCTTTCACCTTCCCCAGTGACTACACACCAAGGACCCTCCCACCACCACAGAGCAGGCCAAGTTTGTACTGATGTTAAGCCCAGGGAAAGCCCAGTCTTGGCATTGGGGCTACATGGTCCTAGTTCAGGGTCCCCTCCCACTGCTCTGTGAGGCCTGAAGTTCTGCCATTAGCACATCACCCCTTCCTCTAAGAGCCACACCTCCCGAGTGGGGCCATCCAGGACGCATCCTCAGGGCAGGGAAATCTTGATGGGGGGGGCACGGGGCCAGGGGGTGGGGGCGGAGAGGAGGCCCAGCACCCACAGTGGGTTTCTCTAGGTCCAGGGGGCCCACTGCCCCGCGCCCTAGCCCCTCACATCTCACCTGGCCTCCAGCACGGAGCAGCGCAGCCGGCTGGCCCGGGTCCCCGGCAGCACCTCCAGCCGCAGGTGGATCTCGCCCTGCACCTCCTCGTTGGGGTCGATCTCCGCCAGGTGCACCCACCCACTGAAACCTGCGAGGCTGCGGGTGAGCCAGTGGCCCGGCTCCTTTCTTCCCACACCCTTCACCCTCCACGTCATCAGGAACCACGAGACCCCCCTTAATCCCCTCAGAACCCTCAAGCTCTTGCGAGGCAGGGGCTGTGGTCCCCAGTGATGGATGGGGAAACTGAGGCTCAGAAACTGAGAACCAGCCGTTGAAAGGGCCCAGATTAGGATCAAAGACGTGTGACCCCTGTATCCTCACTGCTGTGCCATGCTGCATTTGGTGGCCCGGGCCCCAACTCATCACAGCACTGCCCTCTTCCTCAGTTTCCCCATCTTCATACAGGGGGAGAAGGGCTCTCGCCGAGGGATGCTGGGCGGGAGCCCTAAGCCCAAAAGGGAGAGTGACATGAGAATGGCATCATTGGGGCCACTGGGCCCCAAGGGGCTGGCTGGGGCCTCTAGCAGGAGAGGCCCTTGGCCTGGAAGGGGCCAAGAGGCTCCATGAGTCAGCAGAGTCGCCCCGGCCCCCACACGCCCGCCCCAGACTCACGGACAGGAGCAGGTATGAGCCTAGGAGGCCTCTGAGACTCTCAGGGGCTCGGCCGGCAGAGCCTGAAACATCTAAGAGCTTCCGGTCTGAACACTCTTGAGCAGGTGGAGACTCAGCCCAGAGAAGGCAACAAGGTCACACAGCAAGGCTGGGGCAGGGCTGACCCCTCAAAGCAATGTCAGCACCCCAGGAACCATGGGAGTGGCTCTCCAGCCTAGCCCAGCTCCAGGCCAACCCCTAAGACTTAGGAAATAGTGGCACTGGGGCCCAGGTTGAGGGGGCTGCTGGGGTACAGAGGAGCCAGCTGCATTGGGCAGAGGGGTCCCTACATCTCAGGGGCCTAAGGATGGGTTCCCTGGTGGTCTAGTGGTTAGCATTAGGCATGCTCTCTCTTTCAGGAGCCTGAGGCAGCCCCTTTGGGTGCTGACACAGGCCTTGGATCCTACCACTAGCAGCCCTTTAGCTCTGGGGGGTGTGGTCCCAACTGGGAGGCAGAAGAGGGCGCAAGGCACAGAGGTGGGTGTGTAGGACTTGGTCCTTCTGGAAGGGTAGAAATGGCTCTCCCTGAGCACGGAGCCTGAGAGAGCCTAGGAGAAGGTCTCTGAGTAGTGGGGAGGCTGTGGACTGGGCAGAACAGCAAGGGGCCAGGGGCCGGGGAGGGGAAGCAGGAGTGGGCCGTGGGCTTCCTCCTGGGGACCTTACCCTTAGGGTGAGCAGCCAGGGTGTCCCTGGTAAGGCAGACCTTCCCGATAACATCATCTCGGCTACAGAGTGGAGAGGGAGGCAGAGTTGGGCTGTGCTCTGCAGGGGGCCCGGGACCCCCCCCTCCCAGTTTGGGGCCCCTGTAGGGAGCAGGGAGGGTGACACCCCAGTCACGCGCAGGGCCCTCTCTGAGCAGGAAGGACCATGGCCCTCCTGTATGTGATGTATTTATGCACATGGGCTGAGCATGTGTCCACACACCTGCCAGCTCATGCTCTCTGGGTGCCCCTTTCCTACCTCACATCCCTGCCCTCACATCCCTCATGTGCACACCTATGACATGGTGTGTGCTTGGTGCAGCCACACACAGGCACACACCCCGCACCCTTCTGGAGCCCCCGGGCTCCCTCTCCCTCCAGGCTATAAAGGGGCCGCAGAGTGACCAGCAGTTTCCTGCAGTGAAATGGGCCAGGGAGGGACGGAGGGTGGGGTCCGGGTCCCAGCTGAGCAGAGGGCCCCACACACCTGAGGGCATCCTCGTCCATGACGTAGAAGGCCACCGCATGGAAGGTGGGTGGCAGGTGCACCTGATACTCCTCCCCCCAGAAGGGGCACAGGGTTTTCCACACAGTGGCTGTCCTGCAGGAGAGGACACTCAGCGCCTGCCCAGGGTCCCCACAGGCCCCCGGCCAAGGCGAGCGGGGCTGTGCGACTTGATCCCACGCTTCCCACACCCCTTCCACCCCTGAGAACAACCGCTCTTCCGTCTGGTCACTTCCCACTCCCAGACCCCCACCCACCATCGATCACGCCCTGCCCATCTTCCTCTCTGCCCTGGGTGGGGCACAGGACTGTGTCTTTCAGGTCATTTTACACTCGGAGAAACTGAGGCCGCAGTTGGCAGCCATGTAGGTAACCCAGCAGCGCTCCCCGGCTCCTGATGCTGAACAGACTCGCTGAGGGTGGAGGCCGGGCACCGGCCGAGCTGACTCTGGCGCCCAGCAGTCCTCCTGGGGGCCTGGGAGCCAAGGTCCAGGGCCTGACCCGGAGACACCTCTGCCAGGCAAGGCCTCCCCAGCTCTGGCCAACCCCCCCCGAGTCAAAGCTGTCGACTCATTGGGCTCCGCAGGTGCGTGAGTTAGGGGAAGCTGCTGAAGGCTCAGAGGACAACCTTCACCGACCACTTCTCAAAGATGTCACTTGAACTCTGGGACATCAGTCTCCCTGGGTGTCACTGAAACAGAGCCACCATTCCCTCTCTTCAGGTGGGGTCTGTGGTTAGGAAGTGAATCTGGAAAAAGGATGGGCTGGCTTGCAGGTAGGAAGGACTGCGGACCAGGCAGCCTCGGCCCGTTGTGAGCCGTGGGCAGGCGCTCAGCTGGGCAGCGCAGCAGCGCAGCTCTGGTCACGAGCTCCGAGGCAGAGGCCTGGGTGAGGGAGGGGACAGCACGGCAAAGACACTGCCCAGAACTGTAAAGCCCACAGAGAAAGGGAGGTCCGGGGGGACTGGGCTTTCTGGGTGCAGACTGGGGACCCTCATCCTGGAGAGGGGCAGTTTTTCTGCTCACATGGGGAGAGGGGCCCCATGACAGAGCAGGGACCGGGGAGGGGAGAAAGAGCTCAGGCTTTGGGGTGAGCAGACTTGGGCTCCAGTCTGGCTTTGCCACTTACTAAGTTTGTGACTTTAGGTGACTTATTTAGTCTCTCAGAGCCTCAGTTTCCTTACGTGTAAATGGGGTTTAATGACACTTAAACTGTAGCTCACTGCAAGAACTAGACAGCCTGGCCTTCTTTAGAGCAGGGTGCGGAGACAGCGCTCCGTAAGCGGCAGCTCCTGTTACAAATCATCATCATCCCCACGTCGCTCCTGGGGCTGTAAAGACTACAGAAGAACCACCCCAGAGGCCCTGGGCCCAGCGCCGGCCCCCAGCAGATAATCTGGGGTGGGATTCAAGTCAGGCGTTAGCAGGATGAGTTACAGGCTGGTCTTCAGCCCTCCTCCTAGGGGTGTCCCGGTGTGGTGGGGGCTGAGGGGGCGAGATGCCCTTTCCACACAAACTTCACAACCCTCTGGGGGGGAGTGTTGAAATGGACTGGGGGGGACACTGGGGGAGGGAGCCCACCACATTCGGCCTCAGTCTGGGGGTGGGGGTGGTACCTGATGATGGGCTCATTGTCCACCTTCACGATGCAGTAGGGGTCACTGCTACCATTGCTGCAAGACAGACAGGGGAGTGGGGGCACTGAGGGGAGATGCTGTGGGCAGGGCCAAGGGCTGGGCCTCCCTGACAGCTCCCCTCCCTCTGCCAGGGGCCCTCAGTGACCCCAGGAGACAGAGAGTCAAGGCTGAGGCACCAGGTCCTTGGGCTGGGGCCCAAAGGTTCCTCAGGCCAAAACTGGTGTCCTTGCCCTCCATCTGGGAGGGGTGGCTAGGGAAGGCAGGGACCCACACCAAGACTCTTGGCCCCACCACAGCCCCACCTCAGGGAGGACAGAAACAGCAGTCGCCAGCCACAGCAGCCCCAGGCCAGCTCCCGATGCCCCTACCCTCACCACCACAGGCAGCCCTTCCTCTGTCCTCTGAGCCTTTGCTTTTTGCTGTTCCTCCTGCCCTTCCAGCCTCCCAGTCTCAGCCTCTCCTCTAAGAACCCTCTCCAGACAGGGGAAGTAAGGTTCCCCCTGAGACCCTGCCACCTGCCCTTCCTCAGTACGTTTCCCTGTAACCCAGGAAAGCTTGTGACGTCCTGTCAATTTCCTCCCCCACCTGACTGAGGGACCTGAGGGTAGGGACCACTTCTGTGTCCCCAGGGCCTGGACAAGGCTTAGCACAAGACAGGGTCCTGTGAGTGTTTGCTGAATGAACGGATGAATGAATGAACAAATACAACAGCCTACCCTTGCACTCCCAGCCATCTGGGAACGAAGGACCAGGGAAGGCACACGTGGGGGCTGCCCAGCCCCACCTGTCCCGCTGGTGGGGGTTTCTGGGGTTGAGGGCAGCCCCAGCCAGGCCCAGGGCTGGTAGTGGGCAAGGAGAGGGGGAAGGACTATTTCCAGAAATGTGCTTCAGGCCTGGTGTCCAAAAAAAGGAAGTGTATTTTCATGTTGGAGGCTGGGGAATTCCGAGCCCTATTTCCCTTCTCAAAAGAGGCTCTTTTCTACAGGAAACCACCTGACGCAAACATCTCCGAAGCTCGCGATGCCAACAGAGAACAGTCGCCAAGACTCAGCTTCCCCCTAAAGTGGGACGTGTCATGCCAGCTCCTGGGGAGCGGCCCTGGTCTCCCCACAGGCGAGGGCCAGGCCCCGGGAGGTGTTTAATCAGTGTTAGCCCTGCCCTGGGCTCCTTGCCTCTCTGCCCACAACCTCTCCACTGTCATTCAAGAGCCCCCTCCTCCAGAGAGCCCCTTGGGACTTGCCCCAAGGCAAGGGGTGGTGGGTGCAAGCCATCCTTGAGGCATCCTCAAGTGATAGACGCCTGTGCACCCCAGGGGCCCGAGTGGGCCCAGGGCCCAGGAGCTGCTCAAGTGTTTGAATAAGTTCGGCGGAACCAGAGAGAGGTCGTGTGGGCTAAGAGCTCTGTGGGCTGCCCCCACTCAGGTCCCTCTCTGCCCTGCTTCTGCCCCCTGTCCTGGGACCCTGGGGCTTCCCGGGGGGAGGAAACCTCTTGTGTAGTCTTGCGAGCCCAGCATCACCCACCACTCAGCTCTCGCGTGGTGGAGGAATTTCTAGTGCACAGTGAGGTTCGGGGCCCCGGTTGTAGGCAGGAGAGGTGGGCAAGGCCAGGGGCAAGGGCAGACCCCGTGTGCAGGGGCAGCGGTGTGCGAGGAGGCTGCACCAAGGGGATGTGAAGGGGACAGTGTCAAGAGTGGGCGAAGGCCAGACTGAAGCACCCAGGCTCAATCGTGGTCCCTGGCCAGGTGTTGGGACCTGTGCCCTGCCCGGTGTCCTCTGCCCTGATGAGGCCCCTGGGCTGATCCCCTCTCCCACTTCTCCTTCCCGGAGCCACCTGCCGGCTCGGGCCAGCCTGGATACTTGTGGGGCCGCTATATTTAGGGCCTTGGCAGTTCCCAGGCTGTGGAAGAGAAGGATCAGGGCAAACCCTGAAATAGCCCCGGGCCTGTCCCCAGGGTCACTGGGCATGGGAGCCAGTGGGTCAGCGGTCACCATGATACTCTGTTCCTGTCTGTCTGACCCAGGCCCCCAAGGATGGGAGATAGTGGGAGGGAGCGCGACAGGAACAGAAGGGCTCTAAGGGCTGTGCCCTCACGAGAACTCAAACACCATGAGTGGAAGTGGCAGGGAGACAGGTGGCAGCTGTGCTCAAAGGGCTTCCCTCCACAGAGCTGTGTCAGTCAAGATGGGCCACTATGGCAGGTGGTGAGCTCCCTGTCCTCAGAAGTATGTAAGCCCTGGCTGGAAGGGATGCTGCTCAGGAGACAGGCTGAAAGCTGATGAAGCACAATGAGGCGAGCTTCCCAGCACCTCTGCCTCCGGCACTCAGCAAGGGCTTCTTGTAACCTCCAAACCCCTGCCATCCCGGGGCCAAATGCTCTGCCTGGCATTTGAGAAGCTCTCCCCGCCGAGCCCACAGCAGCCTCTGCCCTGCTAGAATTCCTGGCCTGCCAGCAGCAGAGTGGGTTTGAGTCCTGGCTGTTCTACCCACCTGTGTGGCCTAGGCAAACAACTTCCACATCCTGAGCTTCAGTTTCTCCATCTTCAAACTGAGCATATCTACCTCACAGGGCTAATGAGAAGATTAAGTGAGAAGATCCTCAACACTCCTTACTGTCCAGGCGTCCCTCAGGGTGCCCGGAATGTCAGGACGAATGAGTCACGGTCCCTACCCTCCTAATCATGTGGCACAGGCAGCCCAGGAAGGAGCGGGTGCTGCCAAGGGCTCTGTCTTAATTCCAGCTGACCCAAAGCGCTATAGGGCGCAGAACGGGGGCAATGAACTGTGCACAGGGTGCCAGTAAAAGCCCTGGAGAGAAGTTTGAGAGGGGTCCTGAAGGATGAAGAGGAGTTTTTTGAGAGGACTCGGAAGGGGAGTGCTTGGAAGCAGAAGGCCCCCAATACGAGCAGAAGCCAGCCTCTTCAGGGTAGTAGCCCAGATGTGAGGGGCGGAGGGAGGAGGTCACAGCTGGACTGGAGAGAGAGCTGACAGGTTAGAACTTCGTATACCAGCCACTATAGGAAAAGCAGAGGAAAGGAGGCGAGGGGAGGTGAGTAGGGCAGGAAGTGGGGCAGGGCAAGGACAAGATATTTTGAAGGCAGAATCAGGGATGACCCCACCTCTGGGAATGAAGGCACCTTGCCCGGTGTCCCTCAGCTGTGAGGGGCCGGCGCTGTGCGGGAAACCAGGCACCTTGGTTCCCAGGTAGGCGCAGTCCGCAGCTTCACCTCCCTGGGCTGGTGAGAGCCTGGTGCCAGGCACGAGGGCAAGCGCCTCAGGGATGGGGAGGGAGGCAGCAGACAGAGGGGCCGCTCCTCCCAGCTGCTCTTCCCAGCCGCCACCAGCCAGAGGAGGCCGAGCTGACCTAGTTTATCAGTGCCCGCACAGGGGGTGGGGGCGGGGTGCTCAGAGGCCTGGCCTGAAGGTGGAGACCCTTCTCAGAGCCCGTCTGCCTTCCCACCCCAGAAACCACAATCCCAGCTGCCACCCCACCTCCCTGCCAACAGAAACCCACCTTGAGATGGTCTTCCACCACTCTCCCTCACCCATTGCCGTGGCAACAGAAGCCCAGCCTCATCAGGCCCAGGGGGCCTTGAACTGGAACTGCTCCTGGCACTGAGTGTGCTGGGAAACTCGTAGGGGCCACGGTTCATGTAGGAGAGGCGCCCTGACTCCTTCCTCCTGCACTGCCCACCCCGTCACCTCACTGCCTCTCTGCATCCAGGAGCCCAGTGAAGAGCCCGGGTGTGGGGAGACTCCAGCCCAGCAGACTTTGGACCCTGTGCTGCCTCTGGGCTCCCCTTCCTCCACCCCCACCTCCAGGCAGCCAGAGCCCCTGGAGCTTTGTGCTTTCCACCATTCATATCTGAGATTCCTCCCCCCAGTTTGCAGACGGGAAAACTGAGGCTTAGGGGACAGGGAGCAACCTAAGTCTGCACAGAAGGGAGTCAGGGATCAAGTGGGGCAGCTCAGCTCTGGGACCTACTGAGAAAGGCAGGGCGAGGGGCCCCAGAAAGCTCCTAAACCTGGCCAGGGACCAGCAAAAGCCGTCGACGCCAGCGCCTGCTAAGAGCCCTAGACTCAGCACTTGCAGTCAGCGTTTCCGTCTCTGAGCCTGGGTTTCCTCTGAACTGTTGGGATGGGAACTGCCTTGCTGGGTGCCTGTGAGGACTAAAGGTGATGGCTCCCGCAAAGCGCAAGCAACAGCTATTCCCGAGCCACTTCGTCTTGCACTGGTCCTGGCCTCCTGTCCAGGTCAGCTCTTCACGCCAGTACCTCCCGTCCTAAGTGCACAGCAGGAAGCCCCAGGACAGCCCCCGGGTCTCCGGCGTGCTTCAGGTGCACCCTCGCCGACAAAAAGTGTTCAGAACTACGAAGGAAGGCTCCTGATTTTTAGGGGGGCACCTCTGCCCTCTCCAGCCACACCCCCAGCAATCGATGGATACCTCGGTAGTTGACCAAAAGGTCTCCCCTGTGGTGTCACCTCCACGTCCTATCTCCAGCTCCAATCCTATCAAAGTCCCTTTTGCTCTTGAGCTGTCGTGAGCCCCTTACAGATTCCCGCCCTCTCCCCAGTCCACGGTCCTACTCGGTCACCCTCAGTCAGGTACTTGCAACAAATCTGTGTCCCCATTTCTCTGCCCGTCTCCGACTGCGGACACACTCGCCACACCCTCACCTCTGCTCTACTTGTGGGACGGCAGTATGGACCCCGGAAAGGTCAGGCGTAAGGAGCAGCGCCCCTCCCGGGAAAGTTGAGGTTCCCACCCCGGGCAGCGCTCACATGTCCTTGGCGGGCAGGTTCTTCCCCTCCACGATGCGGATGGACAGCGAGCTGCGCTTGGACATCGTGGTTCCGCGACGCTGGGTCCTGGCCCCGGGAGAGTCAGCTGCCAGCGTCCGGTGCAGAGAGCAGCCTTCCAGCCGGCCGGCAAGCTCTGGACTGGGCGCCCGGGGGGGCGGTCCGTGCCGGGTGCGGGAGGTAAACGCAGGGGCGGAGGAATAGCTTCCACTTCATTCACCCCGCCCCCGCCCCACGTGCGGGGGACACTGCGCCCAGGCTGGCCAATCATCGCCTGGGGCTCCCAAGGGTGGGCTGGGTCGACTTGGGCTGAGGCGCTTATTGGCCGCCTATGGCAGGGTAGGAGGGGCCGGTGGGGAGGAGTTGACGTCCTGTGGGCGCGGTGGAGCCAGGGGTACCCCTCCAGGCTAGTGGGGATGATCTGCGCCCGATGGCCTGCGCCACGGGTTTGTGTGGGCGGCGGGCGTGGTCTGAGTGCCAGTACCCAGGCGCGCGGGGGCTGTGGGCTCGAGTGTGTGTGTCCGGAGACGTGGGCATATACGGGAACACGTTGGGCTGTGGTGTGCAAGGCGGACTGCCCTGGCCACCCGAGGCCGGCGCATGGGAGGCCCTGCCTAAGTGTCTGCTGAATGAACAATTGGACGAATTTTACAAACGGTATGAGTGTGTGCGTTAGAGCCGCCTGGACCCAGAAGGAGGCTAGGACAGCAAAGGCAGCCCAGAGGTTTGAGGACCAAGCATTTGAGCCTGAAAGACCTAGATTATTTTTGAGAGCCTCCCTGGAGGGTGGGGGCTTTCTCAGTTATCACTCGTTTACACCTCCTACATCCCCACAGGGAGAACCTGGAGGAGGCACTCAGGTTTAGAGGGAAAATTACTTGCTGGAGGTCACACAGCTGGCCCCCGCCCCTGCCGGGCTTGGCCTCCCCAGGACTCCAGGAGAACGGCCTTTCCAACTGGGGCACGACTCTTCTCCCAGACTGTGCCCAGACTCGGCCTCTAGAATTGTACCCCTTCGGGGTTCCCTCCCACACCGAGAGGTCACAGTCCTGGACTGGCACAGGGGAAACCGAAGCTGGGCAGCTGGCTTTTCAGGAGGACATTGCCTGGAGCATGACAGCAGACTTGGGTCTCAGACCGAGGTCCACCTCTGCTTTGCTGAGTGACATTGGGAAGCTTTCTGAACTTCAACAAGCTGGTTCCGTTCCATCACCTGCAAAGAGGGAGCACTGACGCCTGCCCAGGACACTAAGCAGACACGGCAGTGGGGGCCAGCACAAGTTCTATTTTCTGTTACATTCTGTTTTCTTTCCCTATTTTGTTATGTATACACTGCATGCACAGTTTACCAAATTCAAAAGGTGTTGAAGGGTTAAAATGAAAAATGAAAAGTTGAGTCTCTCTTCTCTCCCTCTGAGGCGTCCACTATTCCTGGTTCCCCGGCCTCCTGGAAGCAGACTGTCCACCTTGACTCAGTAAGCATACCTGGGGCAGCGGGTGAGGGTGGCCAAAAAACTGGAGTTACTCTCTGGAGGGCCGGCCCCTTGTAGGAAGGCTTCCCCCACTAGATGAGTGTTCTAGGAATCCATCTGGATTAGTGTACCAGCTGGTGTTGTAGTGAGAGGCTGCGTTCAGCTTCAGTGAATTTTTTTTGAAGACTTTCAACACGTTCGCCCATTTCATGCTGGGTGATTTACTAGTGTACCTACCCACACTGTGCTGAGTGTTCAGCAGTTTTTGACCCAAACCAGCATGGCCCCTGTGACCCCTGCTAATGCGGCCTGGTTGGTGGTTGGTGGGCCTAGCCATGGAGGCCCAGGCTGGGCTTCTTTGTCCACTTCAGGACACAGTCCTTGCTCACCTCCAGTGCTGGGGAGATTACCTCCTCCAAAGTCAACTCTGTTTATCTTCAAACTATTCCAGCTGTAGACAACGCCTGGACCCCCACCCCACTGAGCTGCCGGAGTGGCTGCTAAATCACGGCTGTTCTTCCCGGAATCTTCAGCCTACGCAGCTCCAAGCTTCGTGTCCCTGCCCCCTGCTCTGCCATGAGTTCTAGACCCCACACTGACCTGGTCATTGTCCCCCAGGGAGGCTCTGCTTTCTCACGTTCCCTTCAGGAATGTGGTAGCTTCCAGAGTGAGGCTGGGGGCTGGGCCTCCGCACCGCGCTCTGTGCTGTGCAGGACACACGTGAGCAGATCAAGCCCTTTCTTCTTCTGGGCACCAGCCCTTTAATGACGCCACCACATCCCCTTAGCGTTGCCGGGCCACGCTTCTCTGGTCTCTGGTCCTGAACAACAGCAACCAGCTCCAACTAATTTAAACAGAAAGGGGTTCATCAGAAGCCTGTGGATTGTGTCCCAGATTCTCTGAGCCGGCTGAAGAACCAGGCCCAAAGGCCATCCCCGCCCGGTCAGGAACGATGCCCCAAATCACATGCCATATGTGGCTTGGCGCCAGCCTGGCCTCAGACCCCTCATGTCACACTAACACTGGATACCAGGAGCTGCCTCTGTGACCGCTGGATTTCTGCACCCCCCTCATCAGCTCCATCCAGGCTGGGACAGCGTGTCAGCACCTGTGTGGGAGGGGTCGACCTCAGAAGACCGGGCAGGAGGGTGGGTAGAGGGGACCTAGGCAGAGAAAGGGGCTCAGGTGCCAGGCATTCCAGAATGACAGTATTCACTTCAGGACCTGGAACTTCTCCGTGTTGCACCCCAGGTGACATTCGTGAGCACCTGTTACACACCACCTAGACTCCAGGAAACCCACATAGCCTTCTCACAGGTTCTCAAGAGAACCTGTGAGGTAGTGCGGTCACCCCCATTTCCTGGTATTCCCGTGAGGTACCCAGCATCCGACGTCTAACTCCACTTCGGAAGAAAGAGAGGAGGCTCCCTGGGGACTGCAGTGGGTGCCGGGCTGCTGCCCCATTTCCTCCCCGCTGACACACGAGGTCCTTAACCTCTGTGTTGCCTATCCCTGGCCTGCGGCCTGGAAGTGCAACCTCTAAGCTCAGGGACGCCTAGGGCAGAACGTGATCAACACGGAGGATTCAGCCAGGCAGGCGAGCCAAGCTTCCAGCGTGTTCCCAGAAACCAGCCCCTGGGGAGAGGGTGACTCAGAGGGCAGGTCTGGGAGGGAAGCTCAGCCCTGGCTCCACCATTGACTTAGCACCTACAATCATTTGGGGGCCCCAGAAGGGACCCCTTTGCTGAGCAGACCACCGCCCTCCTTTTCTGTCTCCTCATTCATCCGTTCACTCAGCTGTCTGCTTGTGTGTTCTGCACTCACTGAGTTCACGCGCTGGGCACTGGTATCCAGGGAAAAGCCAGCCACGGTTCCTGCTTTCAAGGGGTTCGAAGCTGAAGGGAAGAGATGGAGGTAGCAGGGAGCATAAACGTGGAATATAGAGGAGAGAGGGGGCTTGGGATCTTTACAGCCAAAGTGACATTCCAGCTGAATCTGGAAGGATGCAGTCGTGCGTGGTGTGGTCGAGGTGGGAGGAGCCTGAGCAGAGGTGTGCAAGTGTGATGAAGGCTGGGTGTTCTGGAAACATCCAAGAAGGAGGTGTTGAAAGCTGATGGTATGTGAGGCTGGAAAAACAAATAGGAACCAGTCAGTGGAGAACCCTGACCGTCAGGGAAGAGCTTGGGTGTTTTCCTGTGCGGGTTGGACAGAGGAGAGACACGGGTGGGCTGGGCTGCAGTGCAGTGGACTGACATTTCGAAGTGTCAGCGTGTGGGTCTCCTTCCACACGCCTCACCCACGTGGTCAACAGACTGAAACGTCCTTTCTCACAGGATATGTTTAGGGGCCCACAGATATGTTTTCATTTATTTTAGAAGCAGAAGGAAAAATGGATATAATAGTAATGAACATGTAACAATGCAGTCCAGGATGGACTGCATTCATTCATCTTTATGTCAAAGGAGGTATAAAATATAAATTTAACATCTTGACTCACACCAGTCAAAAGTGCCTGGGGCTCGCCCTGGCCAGTGTGGCCCAGTTGGTTGGAGCGTCGTCCCATCACCAAGGGGCTGTGGGTTGGACCCCCGGTTGGGGCACATACCTGGGTTGCAGGTCCAATTTCCAGTCCAGGTACATACCATCACCACCCGTCCGGGCGCCTATGAGAGGCAACTGATCCATGTTTCTCTCTTCTCCTGCCTGTCTCCCTTCCTCTCTAAATGTGCTCGGGTGAGGATAAAAATAAAGTGCCCAGCGCTCATGAAAATCATCCAGGACAGAAGCAACTCCTGAGTTTCAATGTGAGCCTTTGAACTTCCCAGCAGATTCGAAATGCTGAAAGAAAGTAGTGTTTGAGCTGCAGAGCCTGTGTCTTTGAGCACTGGAGGAGCTTGGGAAGGACCAGGCATCTCTCCCCTCCGCCTTCACCAGGGGCAGGGAAAGGGCCTTAGAGAAGGGGGAGTCCCCTGGGCGCTACCCAGGCAGGGGGTCAGAGGCTCTGCTGAGATGAGCAGTGAAGGTTCAGTCAAGATTACAACAGATGCTAGAAAAACAAAGTTCCAGTCCCGGAACTCCTGCGCCTGTGCACTGCACCCCTTCCCGTCAGCCGGGGCTCCACTCCACCCCCCAACAGACATTTAAAAGTGCTGGGGGGTGGGGGTGAAATGAGCAAAGGTGGCCCAAAGTTACAAATTTCCAGTTATAAGATAAGGCAGTCCTGGGGGTGTGAGGCACAGCCCACCAGAGTGAAAAAGACTGTATTGTGTATTTGAAAGTTGCTAAAAGAGTGCATATCAAAAGTTCTCATCACAAGAAAAGAAATGTAACTACATGAGCTCGCAGACATTAACTAAACTGGTTGTGGGGGTCCTTTCTCAATATATGCACACATCAAACCATTATATTGTACACCCGGAACTAACACAATGTCACGCATAAATTGCCTCTCAACAACACTGGAAATAAATAAGAATACACCCATATCAGTTTCCTCAAAATATTTAAAATAGAATTATCAATCCCACTTCTGAGCATATATGCAAAAGAACTGAAAACAGGGTCTTGAAGAGATATTTGCACACTCATGTTCACAGCTGCCAAGAGGCAGGATGCGTGAAGAAAGTGTGACACCCACACACAGCGGAACACTGCTCAGCTCTAACACAGGGGGAAGCCTTGGTCCTCGCCGCAGCTCGGACCAAACGTGAGGATGTTGTCCCGAGTGAAACGGCTCAGGCACCACGGACAAGTGCTGCCTGATTGCCGTGTGTGGAGTGGTGGTTGCCCAGGCCCCGGGAGGTTCCCTGAGGGAGGGGTGGAGTGTTGTTATTTAATGAGCCAGGGCTTCAGCTCTGCACAAGGAAGAAGTTCTGGAGGTTGGCTACACAGCAGTGTGCATTTGGGTGGCGCTACTGAACCGTACATTTGAAAATGGTGAAGATGGTACATTTTATATTATTTGTTTTTGCCACGAAATTGCAAATATATCCCAACTTTATATGTGATTTTTACAGGTAAAAACATTTGAAAAGATTCTTATAACTTCGCTTTTGAAGCTAAGTTATGCAAGTTGGATACAAGTCACTGGTTTGGTTTACTGCCGGCCTTAATTTCTCCATGGACATCCTGTGTTCCTGGGAACTTGGGTCTCTTGCCCTGTGACCAGCAGATTGTTTTCCTGCCGTGACTCGCTTTAAAATACTAAATCTAACAGTGGGTGAAGCTGACGTGGTGTCACATTTGGAGGATATTTAAGTAAACATTTACTATTTTTAAACGTTTTGTGGTTTTAATATTTTGGAACCAATGCCTCACACTTCCCGAGGATTCTGATGAGCTGGAAGCTCCAGGCCCACGGGGCCTCCAGGGGAAGCCGGGCCCTGCCCAGAGGAAAGGCCTTCTCATGCCATCCTCCCAGCCTCCCCTGTCAGAATGCGGCAGCCAGCACCTGCCCTGCCAGTGCCAGCCACGCCTCGACAGCAGCCCCCACACAAGGTCAGAGGGGCCCAGCCATGGACCCGTGGGTGCCAGAGACTGGAGTCTGCGCCTAACTGGACACCTCACGGAGTCCCTGCAGGCTCTGGGCTGAGTGACGGCGGTGTGCCAAGGGGTCTGGACTGGTCAATGGTGCGAAGCCTGGAGGGAGGGGCAGCCGAGAGGCACTCACAGGCCAGACGGGGTTCTGTGGCCAGCTCCCCCTGCCCTGCCTGTCTCGACTCCCCTACCTGCTCCACTCCAGCAGAGAGGATTAAATACAATTTTAAACAATAAAACCGAGGCTTGCAGTGAAGAGTGTAAGCCATTGAGCCAAAGCCCTGAGGGTTTTTTTTTTTTAAGATTTTATTTATTTTTAGAGAGAAGGGAAGGGAGGGAGAAAGAGGGAGAGAAACATTGATTGATTGCCTCTTGCATGCCCCCAGCTTGGGGCTGGCCCTGACTGGGAATCAAACTGGCAACCTTAGGTTCCCAGCTAGTGCTCAATCCACTGGGCCACCCCAGGCAGAGCCCAAAGCAATGAGTTTAATTTAAATCGTGGCTCCTCTAATACAATAGAACCTGCTGTATGACTGTAAGCGAGTCCCTCAGTCTCTTGGGGCCTCATTTGCTTGATATGCGAAGTGGGGCAAGGGTGGACGCCCCCACAGAGCCGCTGTGGAGAGAGCATGCTGGTGCCACCGGCGCTGGGGAGGCAGGTTCTCATGCCGAGCTGCTCCCGGCTCTGAGGAGAGAAGGATGTGTATGTGCCAGACGGGGGACCTGGCCTGGGGCCAGCGCAGCTGCAGCCGGAACATAAACCTGTCCGGCTTCTGGCGCCACGGCCTCCCTACTCCAGACAGAACCCTGGCTGGGGTGACAGGAACCAGGAGCCTCGGGGTGAAAGTTGGAGCCACGGGGTGGGGGGGAGGGCGGTGGAGGCGCGTCCTGGTCCTCAGCCTGACTCCTCTCAGACAGCTCTTGTGCGCCCTGCACACCCAACAGCCGCCACCCCTTCTCCAGCTCCGCAGCTCCAGGCACCCTGCGGGTTCTCACGGCCCCGGCCTCTGGGGGCCCCCTAGCCCTCAGCTTGCTGGGGTCCCCCTGCCCTAGCTGCCTCTAGCAGGGCCCACATGGCCCCTCCTAGGGTCTCTCTGCTTCTGCTCTGCCCTCCCCACAGACTCTCTTCCTCACCCCAGCTCTCTGGCCGATGCCTGAGTGTGTGGGGGGACAGTTCCACGGTGTGAGCAGCGCAGTGGTCCCGGCGTGCCAAGGAGGCAGGCGGCTCCGCACACTCCCAGCTCCTCAGGAGGGGAAGACCTCTATCTCTTCACTGCGTGGCCACCGTGGCCTCCAGTGGTTGCTCCATGGATGCTTGCTGAATAAACACGGACTGTGTTTCTTACAGCACAACACACAAATCCTAAGTGAACAGCTTGTTGAATTTTCACACGTGCCTACACCTGAGTAACCGTCACCTGGATCGGGATCTAGACCATCCCCAGCCCCCATCAGGCTTCCTTGTGCCCCCGGTCGGCGCACTGCCCCCCTCGGGGATAACCTCTCTCCGGAAGGGACTGCTGTGCATTAGTCTTGCCTGCTTTTGACCTCTGTGTGGCTGGAACAATGCGGTGTACAGGCACAGCTCAGAAGGCTGGGGGCTCAGGTCCCGGCGACTGCACAAGGAAAGTGAGCATCACTGGAAAGCGAGTGGCACGAACTTTCCGGTTTCCCAGTGCATATTAAAGTTGTGTTTACACTGTCCTGTAGTCTGTTAAGTGTGCAGTAGCATTATGTCTAAGAAAATAATGTACATACCTTAATTTAAAAATAATTTATTGCCAGCCATCACCTGAGGCTGTTGGGAAAATAGCGCTGATGGGCTTGCCTGGTGCAGTGTTGCCACAAGCCTTCAGGCTGCAAAAAGCACCAAGATCTGTGAGGGACAGTAGAGCGAGTTATGCCTGTGTATTCCTCTGAGCCAGGCTTCTCCTCCTCGGCTGGATGACGGCCAGGGCGGCCCCACGCAGCCGCACATGCCCACAGTCCACTCTTTCCTGCTAGTGTATCCCGCAGCGTGGGTGCAGATCTCCCCGTGGCTTGCACCTCCCTCATCGGTGGGTGGACGTCTGTGTTGTGTCCAGTGTGGGGCTGTCAGGAAGAAGGCTACTATGAGCGTCCTTGCATGCACATGCCTTCCGGCAGACAGGAGGGCGCAGGTCTCTCAGGGAAACGTGCGAGCCCTCAGTGGACGTGAGAACACCAGGTCCTGAGCAGGCCGGTTCTTCCCGCCCTTCCCCGGCATTTCACACTGTTCCCTCCTTCTCACCAGTGGATCCACCAGGTCTCTCCTCACTTCCCTCCAGCAACCCAGGAGCGGAAACTGGAGATTCTCAGCCTTTGGCCGAAGAGGGTAGCTGTCTTGACCTCACCCCTGCTCCTCCATGGGCCCAGCCCCGCCCCCCCCCCCCAGCAGAAGGGCCCACTGGGTTGGTCAACAAGGAGGGAATCCTTTTCTCTAAGAAGACACAGAACTTTCTTCCTGGGGGCTGCAGTCTCCCCTCATGGCACTTCAGGACTGTCTGCTCGGGGTATGTCCCTCTGTCTTAGACACCTTCCCCTCATAGGACAGGGATGGTGGCCAAGCTTCCCCTGCCCCCAGTGCTCAGCTGGAAGCCGGGGAGGACAGCAGGCAGCCGGGCACTGACAGAAAGGTAGAGTGGGAGAGAACAGCTCACGGACGCATGTCCCCACCTCAGGGACCGAACAAGGAGATGGAGGCTCCGGGTCCAGTCTCTGAGTGTGGGGTGCCTGGGGGTGTTCCTCAAACTGCCCAGGAAGCAGTTTTTAGCTTCCTAGGACCACAGCACAAGCCTGCTGTCCCTTTAGGGTCTGGGTGGGATTCTGAACTCGTCATTCCCTTCACCCTGGCCCACTTCGCCTTAGACTCAAAGCAAGCCGATGGGGACATCCAAGGCCACAGCAGTCACACCGTCCCCAAGCAGCCCAGGCTGGAGCAGGTCCCCTGTGGAAACAGAAGGCCTGTCAAGGCAGGACAGGCCTCCACTTGATGTCTCTGACACCCTCAGAAACTGTTCTGGGGCCAGCGGCTGCTCAGGGGGCCCAGCTGTGTCCCAGGGCAGTGGGCCGTTGGGCTCCAGGACCACAGGTGCTATTGCCCACCCCGCCCTTGGCCATCAGCCCAGACCCAGGTTCCTCTCTTCCCAGAAGTTCAACCCCCTGAATAGAATTGCGTGTGTTGCCCTCATTAACCTTCTGAACCTTCCAGAAAGGAGTGGAAATGCCCTGCCTCATCCTCCCATGGAGGAAGCTGGGAGCGTGAGTGGGGGTGGTTAGGGAACCTCTCCCCCCGGGCTGCTGCCCAGATCAGGAGCAGGGGTGGGCGAACTGCATCCCCATGCAGGCCCCCCCTCCAGCCAAGCTCTGGGACCCCCCCTTGCCTCCCCAGGCTGAGCTCCCGTCTCCTGTGTTTTCTGTGCTAGCGGCACTTCTGGCGCCTGTGTTTTCATCTGAAAAGTGAGACTCATCGTGGGATCGTCCCAAGGACTGGGGATTCATGTATGCAGGTGTCCAGTCCAGTCCCTGGTGTTCAGTAAGCACTGTGTAGGGCCAGCCCCTCCCCTGAGTCATCACGTCCTTCTGCGTGTGGCCTTCTCTGGGTTGGAGCGACCGGGGCTGGCTGACAAGGGGGTCTGAGCCCCCCTCTCCATTTCTGCCGCTCCCCGCCTGTCGCTGTCAGCTCCTCTCCCCACCAGGAGGGAAGGACAGCAGGCTCTGGGGGTAGACAGGAAACATTCAGGCTCCTTGGGATCTACAGGGGACTGATAACTTGCAGTGGAAGGGGTCACAGGTGGCCACGAGGAGAAGGTGACATGTGAGCTGGGCATGAAGGAGCAAGAGCATCTGGGCTCCAGGCAAGGGACGGAAGGTGGGGACAGCGGCAGCAGGGTGAGAGCAACGCATGCGAGCCCTCGGGCCATTGCCCCAGTGACAAGGGCCCGACTCTGGGCGGCTCAAACTGCCCGGCAAGCAGGGACTCCGGCCCCTGCAACACCGTGTCCCCAGCACTCTGCAAGTCCCCAGAGGGACCCCAAGAGTGCCTGCATCTTGGCCTGGAACATCTTTCCAGGGAGGTGCCTGCCAACAGGCTCAGGTCCATGGAGTCCCTTGCATCTTGGTGTCCTGAGGGGGAAACATCCCCCAGGCAGCTTAAGCTGATGAGGTCAGACCCAGAAGCAGCACCTCAAGCCCCAGACTCCAGGACCAACTGGTTCCTCCCTCTCCTCGGCCTCACAGGTCCTCCTGCCCACCTGGCTTCTGGCCCCACCAGAATCTGCAGACCCCTCTGAGTGAGCCAGCATTGCTAGGAGAGCCCTGGGTCCCATTCCAAACAGGGGCTGCAAGCACACATCGGTGAGGAGTGGAGCTGCCTAATTTCCTACCATAGTCCAGTTGGGCCAGCTGGTCACCTGCTACAGGGGACAGCTGGGTGTCTGAAGGGTCCTGGGCACGGAGACAGCAGGTCAGGACCAGAGACTGCAAAGGGCAGGGCCAGCAGGGACAGGGGCCTGGGTGGGCCCCTCTGTATCTACCAGTGTGGGCTGTGAATGGTCCTGGCGCTGACATACGTTCTCTTCTCCCTTCATCTTTCTGCTCTATTTTTGCCCCCGTCCCTGCTGAGCCCAAACCCAGAGCCAGCTTCCTGGTTCTATCCCGTGTGCATTGGGAGGCGGCTGTGCCGCTCTCTGGGCCAGCTCAGATGGCTTCCCCTCAGGAAGCGCGTTCTCATGGCTAGTCCGAGTTAAAAATAGAGATGAGACAGTGAGAAACGGGCAAAGAAACATAAGAGAAGGGGACACAGGGAGACAGACAGCCGGAAAGAAAGAGACAGGGACAGAAAGAGGCAGCGAGGGATGCAGTAGGTCCCCTCCCCCCATCCATCTGTCCATTTTTCAGGCCGATATCAGGTGACATGTGGCCTACTGGATGGACTCAAGGCCATTGTCACTGAGTCTGTCTGCCCCAGGCATGAGAGCTGGAGAGCTGAGGGGTCGGCGCGGTGACACCGTGTAGCCAGTGTTACCCTGCCGCCTTGTGCTCCAGGCCTCCAAGAGCCCAGAGGAGCAAGCCCAGGCGTGATGGGGGTCCCCATGGGAATTCGGGGGTGGGACGGTCCCACCCATAGCATGTGGGCTCTCCCCTAGCCCCCGAGGTTGGGCTCTGGGCTCAACACAGGACAGGTCCCAAGAAAGTGGCTTCAGTCCCTGTGGTCAGGCTGTGACTATCACTTGTCCCAGGTGGGGACAAGTGGGTCAGAGAGACAGGCTCATGGGGGTCTTCTCCAGCATTTGGCCTGGGGTCTGGAAGATCACCACACCAGGAGGTGTGGGGCTGGGGGCAGCTCTAGGTTTGGCTGTGGGGGTGGCGTGGTGGCCTAAGGAACTCTGGGATGTCCAGTCAGAGGCAGCCAGGACCCCTGTCTTCCAACGCTCTGGGATCAGCTCCTGCAGAGCCGCCTCCCTGGCCTCAGGCCACCCTCTGTCCGGGACAGGACTGCATGGTCATCTGTCTACCTGTGTCCAGTCGGGAGACCACAGGGTGGGCAACGGTCCGATTCCACAGGATTGGCACAGAGACCGTCCGTGTCCCTCTGTGATGTTGCGTTACAGTGGGAAATGTGTCACTCTCCCTTATCATGGTTTCAGTTACCCGAGGTCAACTGTGGTCCAAAAATATTAAATGGAGAATTCCAGAAATAAGCAATTCATATATTTTAAATAGTGCATTGTTCTCAGTAGCATTATTGAGTCCCACTCCGTCCTACTTGGCACTTGAGTCACCCTTCCTTGGACAAACCCACACTGCGCATGTTCCTTATTCGCTGTCACGTGGTAGCCAGCTCACTTACCAGATCAGCTGCGCTGTTTCATTATTGGTCATTGTTGGTTGTCCTTCACTCTGCCTGATTTGTAAGTTTGACTTTGTCGTGAGTATTATGTACTGGAAAAAGCAGTGTACGTAGGGTTTGGTGGTGTCTGAGCTTCCAGGCATCCAGTGGGAGTGCTGGAGGTGTCCCCTTGGATATGGGGGCTCCTGGTGCATTTGATCTTTGTCCCTGGTTCCCGGCACAGAGCTCCTAAAACCCTTGGGATTCTGAGTGCTGGGGGTGAGAGGAGCACCTTTTGCTGTTCATGATGAGCCCTTTCCCACCAACCAGAGTATCTGCTTAATGAGGTGAGCTCCTGGTCATGAGATCTTTCTGGTCACGAGATCTTTCAGCCCGACTCCCTACCCCAGTGATCTCCAGGGAGGACAGGGGCTAGGGAATGAGCTCCATTACCAAAGGCCAGTGATTTAATCAGTCGTGTCTGGTAGTGGGGCCTCCATAAAAACCCCAGACAGTGGGGTCAGAGAGCTCCCAGGTTGGCGAAGACACGGAGGTGCTGGGAGGGTGGCACACCAGAGAGGGCACGGAAGCTCTCTGCTCCACATCCTCAAACCCAGCCTGTGCGTCTCCTATTTTGCTGTTCCTGAGCTGAATCCTTTGTCACAAACCGGTAATACTTGGTAAACTGTTTTCCTGAGTTCTGCGGGTCATTTTAGCCAATTGCCTAGACTGAGGAGGTGGTCATGGGAATCCTTGATTTCTAACCAGGATGGACAGAAGTGTGTGGGTGCCCCAGGCATGCGCTACTTGCAAATGGTGCCTGCAGAAGGGGCAGTTTTGTGGGCCCGAGCCCTATAACTGCAGCATCTGCACTAACTCCAGGTAGTTAGTGTCAGAACCAAGTTACACTGTGGGACACATGAGTGGTGCCTGGAGAGTCGGAGAATTGGTTGGTGTGTCCTCACATTATTGGTGTGACCAATAATGAAATAGAGCAGTTGATCTGGTAAGTGAGCTGGTTACCACGTGACCAACACATTTGGGGTCAGGAGTGCTGTGGGTGAAAAACAGATTGTAATACCCCTCAAGTTCATTCTTGTCCCTTCTCTGGCCTGCTGTGGACCCAGTGAGCTGGGACATGGACCACGGACCACACCATCCAGACCCCTCTGCCCTCTTACTTCTGGCCAGGTGTCATTAGTGGAGGCACCAATATGAGATCAGAAGGCAGGAGGAGAGAGACAGGGGTATTTACTCACGGGCTCCCCCCAGTGGCGGCACCCCTCTACCTACAGCCCCTGCCCCTGACAGGCGGACCCTGCCCATGGCTCCTATTCACTGGCTCTGGACACAACTCTCCCCCATCACATCAGCCCTTCAGGTGCTGGAGTGCGTCCGGCCCCCTTGGTGCCCTAAGTCACCCTCTCCTGTCGGTTCCCTGAGCACTGCCCACACCTTTGTAAACTCTCTTGATTGCCCTGCTAGAGGCATGCCATCTGTTTCCTGTGGGCCCGGCCAGCCCACACAAGCCCACACCTTGCAGAGTGCAAGGCCTCAGGGTCACCTAGTTCAACTTTTGCTTTTTACATAAAGGGACACTGGGGCCCAAAGAGGGTGAGTGATCTGTTCAGGGTCACCCAGCTCTGGGGACAGAGCTCATGGCTGCTCTGAAAAGGCTGTGGGAAGACCAATACAAGTTGGGAGTCGGACTCCTCCCCTCCCCGCCTCTCCTCACCTGGCTCCCCCAGGGTCAGGTAAGTGCTTCCTGCACAGCAGGAGCGGGATGTGCCCATGGGCTAATAAACCAATTAGGGCTGTGAGCACATCCCAGAGATAGGGACCTGGGAAGCCAGCCAGCGCCCTCCTTCCCTGACCCTGTGCCCCGGCGGGTAGGGCCCTCCACCTGGTATGGAGTGTCTCTCGGATTCCCTCCACATCCCATCCAGCCCTCTAGCTGCCCCCGACCTGCCCACCCAGTGCTCCCCAGGTGCTTCCAGGCCTTTGCACGTACTGCTGCTCTCCCCTGGGCACGCTTCCCGTGTCTACCTGGCACAGGGCTGCCCCTTCTCCAAGGCCACACCTGTTTAGGAAACTTCCTCTAAGCCTCAACGCCCATGTCCCCTCCATCCTTGTGCATGGTAATAACCCTCTCCTCCCCCACAGTGGTGGGCAACCTGAGGGCAGGACCTTGCCCGAGTCCCCTCCACAGTCACCTCCAGCCCTTCTCGGCCTACACAGAATGGAGCTAATGATGAAAGTGCTGGGTGCCTGGGTGAGGTTCAGGGCTGGCATCAGCTCTGGGCTGAGCCCAGGCTTCCCTAGGAGCTGAGTTTCACATGCAGTTCCTGCCCACCCCCCACACGGCCCAGGGTAAGCTAAGGGACAAGTGAAGCTTAGAAGCTACCCTTCTCCTGCAGGAAATGGAAAAAGGGGAGATGAACAGCTCACAGTCCTCCAGCGAGAAGGCAGACCCAGCTGGAGAAAGGGACCCCAGGAGGGTGCTGGGGTAAGGGAGCAGCGAGGGTCAGACATGCAGGGCAGGGTTGGCCCCTTCGCCGCAGCCCAGGGGGCAGTGTGATCATCCTTATTTTACAGGTAGGGACACTGAGGCCCAAAGAGAGGCTTGAGCTGGCCTGGGCTCCCAGGGCCTCAGCCCTGGCACTGCATCCTCCTGCGGACCACCCCCCGCCCTGGAGGATCTGGGGGCAGCAGGTGGGGAGGCTGCCAGCTGTACAACGGCACAGACGTACAGGGGGTGTTGGCACATTTATTTCTGATATTCATTCCTGAGCTCCAGAAGCTGCAGGATACGCTCCCAGCCCAGGCTCCAGGGAGGGGGCTGAGGAGCAGATGGGAGCCCTGGAGCCACTCAGGAGCCCCGCACAGCTGGAGGAGGGCTGAACAGGTGGTGGGGTTTGTATCTTCTCATGCACACCGACTCCCCTCGTCCCGAAATGGAGGTGCTTCCACAAGTGTCATAGCTCGGGTGGGGGACAAGGAGGAGAGGGAAAGAGAGAGTGATGAACATGGGGCTTGCAGGCCCCTGGCTATGCCTGCAGCTCGGAACCCCAGATGCCGGAGCCCCGCAGACACTGAGGCTCCACTGGCCAAGCTGGACTCACCAAAGGGAACCAGACATTTCCTCTAGCTGCACAAAGCCAGCTCTCCCCTACCTGGCCTTGGCCATCACCCAGCCCCCACACACCCTCTTCCACTGCCCATATGCCAGTGTCCCCTAATCAAAACCCATGAGCAGCTGCCTCTGGCCTTCAGGACGCAGCCACTTCCCCAGCTGGGAACCAGCACCAGGCCTCGCCTGGCTGCCGGCAACCCTTCTGCCCCAGCGCCGCCTCCCCTCCCTCCGCCCCAAACCCTATCCAGGGATAGGTTTCCCCTTTCCTTTAGGTGGCTTTGTGGGCATGCCTGCTCCACCAGGCCCCGCCTGGTGTCTGAGCCCCTGATGAAAGGCTTGAGGCAAAGCTTAGTGCTTGGCCTGAAAACAATCCGTCTCCACCTGGGTGACTCCCAGCTGGGACGTCTGCTGCCCGCCCCCACCAACAATTCCAATAGTTGTCACCAGGGAGCAGTGGTGCCCACTCAGCAACTTCGGACCCTTAGGCAGGTAGAAGAGAGAGGGACAAGTGAGGGAGAGGTTAGAGGTTCTGGAACCTTGGGGGTTCATTGCTCAATAATTGATACCCATGTCTGGTCTTCAGGGAAAGCCACTCTAGCATGGCCAGCAAGGGGGAGGGGAGCTGGGCTGGGGCTCGGGCCAGGCCCTTCTGAGGAACACGTGAGGGAGGGAGAAGGGGACAAAGGCGATCCAGGTCGGGGACTGTCCCCTGCCAGGGGCCCAGGAGGTCTCGGCCCTGTCCACTTACCAGGTGTAGATGAGCAGGGCAAGGAGGGTGGCGAGGAGCACAGTCAGCAGGATGGACAGGATGGCAATGATGACTACCGCACCTGCGCTTTGGGGCCCTGGGGCAGCCTGGAGCGCCTCAGCTGAGGGGCATGAGGAGACCCCCAGGCAGGCAGGCAGGCAGGCAGGCCGTGCAGGGGGGAGAGAGATGTGATCTGACCTGAGAGGGGGGACCTGGAACAGCCTCCAGATCCACCGCCCACACCCAGGCTGGGGGAGGGGCGCCTGCAACGGCAAACCGGTAATGGTGGCTCTGACCAAAGGGGCTGGCCCAAGCCCGGTCCTTGGCACCTCCCTAGGCCCTCCTCCTGAGTGCGGGCCTGCCCACCTGGCTCCGTACCTTGCAGCAGACGGGTGTCATTGGACCACTCTGTCTCAGCCATGGGTCCTTTGTCACTCATCACCAGGAACTTTACTCTGAACAGAAGACCCAGCATTGGGAGTGAGGATCCCTGCGTCCTGAACCCCTCAGCCCTGGTGCCTATCAGTCTGTCCCCTTGATTCCCAGGTCTCGATGGTTAAAGCATAGCCTTGGAACTCGCCTGAAGGGGCTCCAATCCCAGCTGTGTGGCCTTGGGTGCATCCCTCACCCTCTCTGACCTCGGTGTTCTCGCTTGGGAAATGTGTGTGGAGTGGACTAGATCCCCCAGCACCGAATGGCAGTGAGGGGAGGTGGCTCGAGGGGCCAGCCCCTCCCAGGATGGGGAGAATCTCCCAAATGGGGAGATTCCATCTGTGGGATCCAAATGACCCACGGGGGCAGGGGCTCAAGTCAGGGTCCCTGTGCTCAAGAAAGACAGAGATTACCCAGGCCTCCCCCACATGCAGGGAACCCAGGTGCCCAGCTGGGGGCTGCCGGGGCTCAGGCCTGGGCACAGGCAAGAGCAGCAGGGCCTGGCAGGGCTGCTCACCGGTAGGGGCCTGGGCCAGGCAGGGGGGCATTGCAACCCCTTCTGGTTGGTGAACAGCTGGTGTCATTGCCAACACGGAGGACCCGGAGCTGGTTGACAGGCTGACTACTCGGATAGAGTGCCCGGTTGGCCATCAGTGTGAGGTAGTAGCCCCTCCGGGGGAAGTCGGCAGGGACTGGGGTATCCTCCACCCTCTGCGGGGCAGTGAAGTTCCGGAAGGCTGAGGGTAGCATCCGGGTCAGGCGGTGGGTAACGGTGGCTCTGACGACAGGGGCTGGCCCACCCCAGTCCTCAGGGGCACCCAGAAGTCTCCAGGTCTAGAATGTGACCTGCTCATCTGGCCCCATATGGCATGGGAGCCACACAGGCAGGGCTCCAGCACACCCCACCAGGCCAGACAGCCCCCAGCCACATCCCTGGCAGCACCTCCCTCCCCCGCACTGCTCCTCACACGCCCCCTGCCCCTCTCATAGAGGGAAAACAAGGCCTGCCGCGGTGGCACCCACCATTGCTATGGGCCACCACCAGCCAGATGGGGTCAGAGTCGGAGATGTTGAGGTGGCTGAACCGGCCCCGAGGCTGCTCCAGTGTGAAGGTGGACTGGGTGAGGGTCCCCGCCAGAGTGGCACTCGAGAGCTGGGGCACATAGTTGATGCGCTCTGGGGTCGGGGAGAGTCAGAGAGAAGAGGCTCAGCTGGAAAACCAGAGCAGGGAGCCCGGCCCGAGGGAAGAGGCACAGCCCTGCCCTGGGCACCCTCGTCTGAGGGAGCAGTTAGGGCTCATCCTGGGAGCTTCATTCAGACATTACCCAGGGGCGCTCCCTGGTGAGTCTGTGTCCATGGGGCATGTGCCGATGGCCTGGGTCCAGGTCTGGCCCCTGCTTTGGGAGCCTATCAGGGGTGGGCACTATGGGAGGTCAGGGGGAGGCCCATCTGTCCCTGCCTTACCTGGGGTCTCTGTGTGATGGGCAGAGTCCAGGGAAGGGGGCAGCCAGAAGCACAGGGGCCCCTTCTCCCAGCTGTAGGCACGGCTCTTCTGGGGGAGGGGTCTCAGGCCTCGTTGGGGTGAGACCCAGATATAGGAGGGCCTGAGTCCTGCTGGCACCCAGTGGCCTCAAGCTGACTCTCTGGGCCTCAGTTTACCCACCTCTCAAGCCCCTCCAGCTCCACCCACATGGCGCAGATTGCTTTGCTTGATGAGAGTAATGAATGGCTTGGGAGGTGATAGAGGAAGTTCCCCTCCAAGGCCTCAAACCAGGATGTGGGTCACCAAGAGGGGGACAGTGTCCTGGCTCCGAACCTGGACCCCCTCTCCTCCCCACTCAGTACTCTGCCATGTCCCACCCCACCGTAAGGCAGCTTCCCCTTCTGGAACTTGTGTCCCTCTTGGCCCCTCAGAGCCTCATCTGGGAAGCGGCAGGGATAGCAGGGAAGGAGGAGAAGCCTGGGCCCCACGCCCACGCCCACGCCCCTGTGCAGAGCCCCTGACTTTGCCCTGGGCCCTCGAGAGCATGGCTCCTTCTCTCTGCAGCTCCAAACACCGGAAAGCCACAGAAACATGAAGTGCGCTGTTACACAAGTCTCCAGAACCCGCTGCCTCCTTCCGTTCAATTCAGTTCAAATTCATTTCCATGTAATTCCACTTAACTCCCAAGATTGAGTACTAGAACACTCCTTTCTGAGCAGCCAGTTCTACCTCTGAGGCCCAGTGAACACTGCATACAGCAAGCACTTAATGTTTGCTGAACGAGGGAAAAGGCACGGAACAGTGGGAGATGGGGAGGCCGCATCTCTAAGCCCCTGCAGTTTAACAGCCCGCAGTGAACAACGCCTGCCATCCCCAACAGGCCTTCCTCTGGGGGCTCTCCTCATAGACTTCTTTTAACCTCTGCTCAGGGACAGGGAGGAGGGCGTGGAGGGGTGCAGGGGTGCCCTCTGGTGAGAACTCGGGTGGGGGCTCAGGGTTCACGGAGATGAGAAGCCTGAGAGAGGCAGTGTTGCTCACTCCCCAGTCTTGGGGTGGGGGGATAGGTGTCCATCTTGTGACCTGTATGACCAGCTGTCGCTCCTGACCCACCCAGGACCCAGTCCTCAGACGTGAAGAGTGGGAGCTGGTGGAGAAGAGGCCCGTCCTCCCGAAGCCCGGGGCTCAGTGGGCACCCCTGCCCCCACCCCTCCCTCACTCACCTAGGCCCGCTCCCAACCGCAAGCAGATCAGCAGGAGCACCGGTGGAATCAACAGCCCAGGCTGTCCCCTACCAAGCTCCATGGCCAGGCCGAGCAGCTGCTGTTTGTCAAGGGTCTGTCTGCAGCCTCTGGAGCCCCAGAGCTCCTTAATCTGGGCAGGGCTGGGGGAGGCTCTTCTTGCACCTCCTGCTGCCCCTCCCAAGTGCCCCCTCCTCCCCAGCAACTGGTTGGACAGGTTTTGGGGCAGAATGTGCTGGCCCCATGGATTTGGCATCACCAGGGAGGGGTCTGAAGGGAACAATCAGTACTAAGACAAGCCTAGACACCCTCACCCCCCACTCTAGGAGGGCCCGGCCCAGGAGGGGCCACAGGGTGAGGAAGCAGCCGGGTCCAGGCAGCCCCAGGACGGTCCGCCGCACCCTGCCGAACCTTCTCATGCGAACAGCCCAACCTGGCAGCCAGGGCTCTGCCCAGCCCTCCTGTGCAGAAGGGGGTCACCCTCATTTCCTCTGTGTGCTTCCTTAGATGAGGCACACAGAGGGGAAGGGGCTTGCCCAGTGAGCCGGTCAGCCAGGGCAGAGCCCGAATTAGAGCACCACACCCAAAGGCAAGCTTGGGGGGCTCCCCGACATCACCCTCCCTCCTCTCCTCATCCAGGTGACCTGCCCGCTCTCCTTCCTCCATCTGTGGCCACTGCCAGGGCTGGCAGCCCACCCTCACCACAGAAGATGACCGGATGGGCTCCGGGTAGGTGGGCAGAGCACGACCTGACCCCGCCCCCCCATCGGAGCAGGACCCCACGTGGGCTCCTGGCCTCACGCAGCAGCCCTTTCAGCCCGCTGTCTGCGCCTGGCCAGAGACACCCTCCCCAAACTCAATCTCCTTTTGGGGGTGCTTAAAATTTTTTTTAGATCATTAAAATATTCTCTAGTTTTTATAATGATTTATGCTGTCTTTAACTGCCAGCCCACATACACTATTTCTTTGCAAAAATACTTAAGCTGTGCCAACTGTTTATTACAGTG
>PVIA01007994.1:0-76756 GCA_004024845.1 Tonatia bakeri
TCATCACCAAGCCCTTATTATATGAAATGTTAAAGGGACTTACCTAAGAAAAAGAAGATTAAAAATATGAACAGTAAAAAAAAGTCATCAAATGGAGGGTTAGCAACAGGGAAGTAGGAGGAGGAGGGAGGGGGAAAAGATATAGAGAATAAGTAGCATAGACAGTAGGTAGAAAATAGACAGGGGGAGGGTAAGAATAATATGGGACATGTAGACACTAAAGAACTTATGGCACATGGACATGAACTAAAGGGGGGAATGAGGGTGGGAGGGGATGGGCAAGGTGGTGGGGAGTGAAGGGGGAAAATGGGCCAACTGTAATAGCATAATCAATAAAATAAAGAAGAAAAAAGTAAAAAAAAAAGAAAGAAAAAAGAGTACAATTTCTGAAATAAAATACACAGTAGAAAGAATTACAAGCAGGCTGGATGAAGCAGATGACAGAAATAGTGAACTGGAAGACAAAGTAGAAATAAATACCCATGTAGAGCAGCTTCATGAAAAAAGAATTAAAAAATAAGAAGATCACTTAAGAGATCTACAAGACAACATGAAATGAAACAACATTCAAACCACAGGAATAGCAGAAGAAGAAGAAAAGGAGCAAGAGATAGAAAATGCTGCTTGCAAAAAATAATGAAAGAAAATATTCCAAACTTGGAGAGGGGAAAACACATGCAAGTTCTAGAAGCACACAGGGTCCCAATCAAGAGAAATCCACACAGGTCTACTCCAAGACACATCATAAGTAAAATGCCGAGTTTTAACGACAAAGAGAGAATCATAAAGTCAGCATGGAAGAGACAAGAAGTAACATACAATGGGGCTCTAATAAGGCTAGCAGCTGATGTATCAACAGAAACACTGCAAGCCAGGAGACAATGGCAAAAAAAAAAAAAATATTCCAAGTAATGAAAACCAAAGGCCCACAATCAAGACTACTCTATCCAGTGAGGTTTTCAATTAAAATGAGAAGTGAAATAAGGACTTTCTTAGACAAAAGAATGCTGAAACAATATACCTCCACCAAACCAGCATTTCAAAATAAGGTAAAAGGACTGCTTTAACAGGAGAAAGGAAAAGAGTGAGAGAAAGATGAACACAGACACAAAGGGGGAAAATGGCAAAGAATAAGTACCTATCGATAATAACCTTAAATGTAAATGGATTAGATGCTCCAATCAAGAGACATAAGGTAGCTGAATAGATAAGAACATATGACCCTCAGAACAAAAGACCTACACAGATTAAAAGTGAAGGATTGAAATAAATATTCCAAGCAAACAGATAGGGAAAAAGGCCAGAATATCAGACAAAATAGAATTCAAAACAAAGGCCATGAAAAGAGACCCAGAAGGACAATTCGTAATACTCAAGGGAAGAATCCATCAAGAAGACATAAACATTGTACACATATATGCACCCAACAAAAGAACACCCAAATACATAAGGAAAACCGTGGAGGTTTCAAGAAAGATATAGGCAGCAACATACATATACTAGGGGATTTTAACACCCCATTGTCAAAAAATGATAGATCTTCCAAGCAAAATATCAAGGATATTGTGGCATTGAACAATGCCTTAGATCAAATGGACTCAACTGATATGTATATAGAGCCTTTCATCACAAAGAAACAAAATACACATTCTTTTCAAATGCAAATGGAACATTTTCAAAGATAGACTACATTATAGGACACAAAAAAAGCCTAAAATTTTTTTGAAAAATTGAAATCATATCAAGCATTTTCTCTGATCACAAGGGACCGAGACTAGAAACTAAACTCAAAGACAAAACCCCAAAACACTAAAACTCATGGAGATTGAATAGCATGCTATTAAAAATGAATGGGTCAAGACTGAGATTAGGGAAGAAATCAAAAACATTTCTGGAAACAAATGAAAATGAACTCACAGCAATATAAAACTTCTTGGACATAGCAAAGGCTGTCCTGAGAGGGAAGTTCATAGTGATACAGGCCTACCTATAAAAGATAGAAACACATCAAATTAACCCTGCACCTACAAGAACTGGATGAACAACAAAGACAGCCCATAGCAAGTAGAAGGAAGGAAATAACCAAGATCAGAGCAGAATTAAGTGGAATAGAGACTAAAAGAACAATTCTAAACATCAATAAATCCAGGAGCTGGTTATTTGAAAGGATAAACAAAATCAACAAGCTTTCAAGTAGACTCATCAAGAAAAAAGAGAGAGGACCCACATAAACACAATCAAAAATGAAAGAGGAAAGATTACAACTGATACCTCAGAAATACAAAGGATTGTAAGAAATTACTATGAAGAACTGTATGCCAAGAAATTTGAAAACCTAGGTGAAATGGACAAATTTCTAGAAAAATATAATTTTCCAAACTGAATAAAGAAGAAGCAGAAAGCCTGAACAGACCAATAACAGCAGATGAAATTGAAGCACTAATCAAAAACTCCCAACACAAATAAGTCCTGGATCAGATGGTTTCACAGGAGAATTTTACAAAGTATTTAAGGATGACCACTAAACCCTATCCTTTAAACATTATTCCCAAAAATCCAAGAAGATGCAAGACTCCCAAACTCTTTTTTATGAAGCCAGCATCATCCTAATACCAAAACCAGATAAAGTCATAACAAAGAAAGAAAACTTCAGGCCAATATCGCTGATAAACATAGACACTAAAATCCGCAACAAAATATTGGCAAACCGCATCCAGCAATACATTAAAAAGATCATACACCAGGATCAAGTGAGATTCATCCCAGGAATGCAAGGATGGTATAATATCCACAAATCAGTAAATGTAATACATCACATAAACAAAAGCAAAGACAAAAAAAATCACATTATCATATCAATAGATGCAGAAAAAGTATTTTATAAGGTACAGCACCAATTATGATAAAAACACGGAGCAGAGTGGGAATAGATAGAGTATTCCTCAACATAATAAATGCCATATATGAGAGACCTACAGCCAACATCATATTCAATGGGCCAAAACTTAGAGCTATCCCACTAAGATCAGGAACAAGACAAGGATGCCCACTAACACCACTCCTATTCAACATAGCCACAGTAATCAGAGAAGAAAAAGAAATAAAAGGCATCCAAATTGAAAAGGAGGAAGCAAAACTGTCATTGTTTGCAGATGACATGATAGTGTACATAAAAAATCCTATCGACTCCACTAAAAACTATTCAACCTAATAAGTGAATTTGGCAGAACACCAGGATACAAAGTCAATATTCAGAAATCAAAAGCATTTTTGTATTCCAACAATGAAATACCAGAAACAGAAATCAAGAAAAACATCCCATTTGATATAGCAACAAGAAAACTAAAATACCTAGGAATAAACTTAACCAAGGAGGTAAAACATCTGTATTCAGAAAACTACACAACACTGAAGAAAGAAATTAAGGAAGACACAAACAAATGGAAGCATGTACCATGCTCATTGATTGGAAGAATTAACATCATCAAAATGTCCATACTCCCCAAAGCAATTTATATATTCAATGCAATCCCTATTAAAGTACCAATGACATATTTCACAGATATATAACAAACACTTCAAAAATTTATGTGGAACCATAAATGACCCTGAATAGTTGCAGCAATTTTGAGAAAGAAGTTAAAATATGTGGGATCACCATACCTGACATCAAACTATATTACAAGGCCACAGTTATCAAAACAGTCTGGCATTGGAATAAGAACAGACACATAGATCAATGGAACAGAACAGAGAGCCCAGAAATAAACCCAAATCCCTATAGTGAATTAATATTCAAACAAAGGACCAGAAACATAAAATGGAATTAAAATAGCCTCTTCAACAAATGGTGTTGGGAGATCTGGGCACCTACTTGCAAAAAAATGAAACTCAACCACCAATTTACACCATACACAAAAATAAACTCAAGATGGATAAAAGACTTAAATATAAGTCATGATACCATTAAAGTCCAATAGGAGAAGATAGGCGGGAAAATCTCACATATTGCACACAGCAACATTTTCACTGATATGTCCCCTAGAGCAAGGGACATAAAGGAAAGAATAAACAAATGGGACTTCATCAACCTAAAAAACTTCTGTATGGCTAAAGAAAACATCAGTAAAATAAAAAGGGAATCAACCGTATGGGAAAATATATTTGCCAATGATACCTCAGATAAGGTTTTGATCTCCAAAATATATAAAGAACTCACACAACTCCACACCAAGAAGATGTACAATCCAATTAAAAAATGGGCAAAGGACCTGAACAGACACTTCTCCAAGGAGGACATACAGAGGGCCTAGAGACATATGAAAGTATGCTCCACATTGGTAGCCATCAGAGAGATGCAAATTAAAACCACAATGACATATTACTTCATACCGGTCAGAATGGCCATCATAAACAAATCTACAAACAATATGTGCTGTTGGGGTTGTGGAAAAAAGGGAACCCTACTACACTGTTGGTGGGAATGCAAACTGGTGCAGCCTCTGTGGAAAACAATATGGAATTTCCTCAGAAAACTAAAAATGGAACTGCCTTTTGACCTGAAAATTTCACTGCTGAAACTATACCCTCAACATAAGAGTCCTGAAACACTGATTCAACATAACTTATGCACCCCAATGTTCATAGCAGCACAATTTAGAACAGCCAAGTGCTGGAAGAAGCCTAGATGCCCATCTGTAGGTGAGCAGATCAATAAACTATGATACATTTACACAATGGAATACTATGCAGCAGAAATAAAGAAGGGGCTCCTACCCTTTGTGATAGCATGGATGGAACTGGAAAGTATTATGCTAAGTGAAGTAATCCAGGCAATGACTGACAAATACCATATGATCTCACCTACAAGTGGAATCTAATTAAGAAAACAAACTGGCAAGCAAAGTATAGCCAGAGACATTGAAAATCGACAACAAACTGACAGCATCCGGAGGGGAGGGAAGAGGGAAATAACATGAGAAAGAAGGGAAAGGGATGTAAATGAACATGAATGAGGGACCCATGGACACAGGCAAGGCAGTGGGATTGAGGGTGAGAAGTGGGAGTGGGGATGGCCGGGGAAAGTGGTGGTGGGAAAATGGAGACAACTGTATTTGAACATCAGTAAAAAAGTTAAAAAATAAAATAAAACCATAATGAATTACTACTTCACATAGGTCAAAATGGCCATCGTAAACAAATCAACAAACAACAAGTGTTGGAGAGAATGTGGAGAAAAGGGAATTTTAGTGTACTGTTGGTGGGATTGCAGACTGGTGCAACTATATGGAAAACAGTATGGAATTGTCTCAGAAAACTAAAAATGGAACTGTTTTTTGATCCAGCAATTCCACTGCTGTGATTATATCCTAAGAACCCTGAAACACCAATCCAAAAGAACCTATGCACCCTAATGTTCATTGCAGCACAATTTATAATAGTCAAGTACTGGAAGCAACCTAAGTGCCCATCAGTAAATAAATGGATCAAAAAACTGTGGTACATTTACATGATGGAATACCATGCAGCAGAAAGAAAGAAGAAGCTCCTATCCTTTGTGACAGCATGGAAGGTACTGGAGAGCATTATGCTAAGTGAAATAAGTCAGGCAGTGAGGGACAAATACTATATGATCTCACCTTTACCTGGAACCTAATCAGCAAAACAAACAAGCAAGCAAAATATAACCAGAGACATTGAAATTAAGAACAATCTGACAGTAACCAGAGGGGAGATGGGAGGGTATAATATGGGGGAAGTGGGGATGGGTTTTCAGGAACAACTATAAAGGACACATGGACAAAACCAAGGGGGGTGGAAGCATGGGAGGGAGGTCGGATGGCTGGGGTGAGGGGAGTGGTGGCGGGTAAATGTAGACTACTGTACTTGAAGAATATAATAATATAGAAGAATTCCTACTTTATCATCAATTAATGTCTTCATAACTTAATCACTACATACATCTCATGGTATTTCTCCAGTGATTGATTATACAAGCCTGTATGGCAAATTTTTAATTATAAGATTTTTCTCTTTTCAGACAGAGAAGAGGCTTCTGGAATGCATCTCTTAAGGTTAAGATGTCATATATCTGGCTTTTACTTTGAGATTATTTAAGTTAAATTTAAGGCTGAAAAAATGGTATGTGAAATATTATCTAGTGATTTCAAATACCCTGAATTCATTAGAACAGAAAAACACTAAAATTTTATCAGAAACTCAATAAGATGGTACCTAGTAGATGAAGAAAAGTGAATTTATATATGATATATATATATATGACAGTCAGCAAATTTATCCTATTTTCTCTATACTTTGCTCTTTCTAATTCAATTCTTTTAATTAAATACTTGGTGTTCAGAAAAGCAATTGATATTTGAACATTGATATTTTCTAAAGTAATTGAGTTTTGTAATACTGTACTACGTTTACATTGTCAGAGATAACCATTAAAAACTACTTTCTTCCTTCTTACCACGATTTCAGTCTTAGATCATATTGGGTTTCTGAAGCTTATAGTCTAGTAGATTTTAAGAAAGTCCTCATGGGAGGACTTTGTTTTTATCATTTATAAATAATGATAAAATATTCCCCAAGTTTTTATAGATTCACAATAGTTAGTCTATAGCCTCTATATATAAAAGTCAGCCTGGCTGCTTATAAAAAACCTGAGCTCACATTTTCTCTCATATAAAAGAAGTGTATGTCTGATACAAGAAAGAAGAATACATAGAAGAAAAATATGTATGCATTCACATACATATGAAAGAAGTATATATGTATATGTGTGTGTGTATGTGTATATCCATGTGTGAATATATATATGATAATTCCACTGTGTTTGTGCATAAATTGACTAGTGTTAATCTGATTTATCTACCTTATCAGAGACATAGTGTTTTGGCCTAAAAAGCAAAAGGATTTTTTGGTGCGCGTGTACTGCAAAATCTACTACTTTTATTAAAGTATGTCTTGATGTTAGCTGTTCTGGTAGATTATCTTAGGTTACTTTTTAAATTTTCTTCATTTTACTTCAGAGACATTTTCTTGAATTTCTTCCTGAGTTTTGCTGCCTCCTTTACTCTCCTTTTTTATTTGGCCTTTCACATTCCTTTGCCTCTAGAGCAACTCTTTCTCTTCAATGTGAGATTTGTCCCAGAAGGGCATTTCAGTTGGTTAGCTTTGAGAGTTCATAGGGGCCAAACTACTCCAGCAAAGTCCTATATTAACATGGTCCCTAGATTGGAACCTGGAAATACACCTTCTAATTTTTACTGTTCTCAGGTTTATCCCTTGATCTTTCTTAGCTAAGGGTGAATCTGTTCCTTTGGAGAAATCTATGGGCAATTTTTGGATTATCTCTTTCCTGGGCAGGGGGTGGTCACTGAAAGTTCTCATTTCTTTCTTTATTCCACTTCCCCATGCACACTGATTAATTCTATACCACCAGTCTTGTTGCTGTTCAGATTTTGTACCAAATTTGTTTATTTTCAATGTTTGTGGGAACACCTTGCTATTTGATTTTGTAGTAGCTGTTTCTATTTTTACTATTTAGTTGCTCTGAATTTTTTGTTTGTTTGTTTGTAAGAAGATTCAAAAGCTATGTTGCTGCTAACACCACTGTTTTTCCCAAGTTCCTTTCAGTGAGAAAATATTGATAAATAATGATAGTAATAAACCCACCTTCCTATGAAATCCAGTGAGATAATGTCCATGGTAATATGCACATTACTTCATGTTGCTCATGGCAGAGAGGGACTAAAACCCTTGTATTGTTTAGACCACATTCAATGCAGCATCCACATACTAAACATTGACAAGCTCATTTTCACAGTCATTGATTCCTCCATTTCAAAGGTAGGTAGAGTGCAACAAAACACCACACACTGAAATCAAAACTCTTGTATTTTGAGATTATTATTGCTTTCCATTAAATTATGTACTAAAAACAGATGACAAGCATTTATCTTTGCCTTCTAATCCTCAATGCAAAATTCCCAAAGTAGAACTTGAGCAAAAAAGAAGGTCTAAATGAAATAAAATGTTTGAGTAAAAATGTACATGGGAAGAGGGAAATTTATAAAGTTGCAGGTGGATTTTCTCAGAAATATTCCCAAATAAGAACTATAGCTATAAACCTCTATAGTTATTTGGGGCAATTTACTTTAAAAATGATCAAAATAAGTCTTAACAGAAGTGACTACAAAAAGGAAAAGTAAAACTGAATTCTATCAATAAAAGTTTTGAAATTCATTTTAAAGATGCCAGAGGCAAGATTTAAATACTGGAAAGTAATGATTTAAGGGTACAAACATATCACAGAGCAACAGAGCTCCTATCACTTTCCTACTTCCTTGTGGTAATGACCCTGAAGGGTCAGAGGAGAGTATTTTTGACTATACAAATTAATGCAAGGCAACAAGTTCTATTTAAGAGGAAGTTCAGGGTGGTGAAGAACAATAGGTATGAGTCAGCAGATTCTGGACAGGGCAGAGCAGGTGCAAAAGCTTACCACAAAGGACTCTTCCTTCTCCCCTGCCCAGAAATCTGCAAAAAGCACAGTAGACTTCTCTTGATGGCTCTATTTCTATAGCCTCACTTAGCAATCTGAACTCTCTTCTCTATACTTTGACAGAACATTTCTGGCCAAGACTACCAATGACTCCTCATAATGCTAGCAAATGTCCTAGTCTTCACACAATTCTTAAATAAATGATGCACTGTTGACCACCCTGGAGGACCACCATGAGGATCCTCTCCAACTTCTGCTCCCTTAGCTCCCTCTTTTCTGGTCATACCTCAGCATCTCTGGCTGAAACTGCTCAAATGTTTCCATCAGTCCCCCTATTCTATTTGCCCCTTAAATTTGGGTTCCTTTTATTTTTTTCTTTTTTATTGATTTATTGAGAAAGAGAGAAACATCAATTTGTTGTTCCACTTACTTATGCATTCATTGTTTGCTTCTTGTATGTGCTCTGAGTGGGGATCAAATCCATAACTTTGGTATATCAGGATGACACTCTAACCAACGAAGCAATCTGGCCAGGGCTTATTTTTTTTTCACTCTTCTGGATTCTTCTACCATTTCCTGACCAAAGACTGCTATACTTGTGTCTGTGTCTGACCTCCATCTTCTTCAGCACAGCACAGCGCTTCTAAGGGTCTAGCATCCCATGCCCTGTAGAATGTTCAGGGCAACTCACAAATATGTGGCTCTAGTTCCACCTACAACATCTAAACACATCACTTCATCTGCAAGTCACATGTCCCTTCTTTCTGTATTGTTCTTCTTAATACACTCTCACCTAATCCTTAGGGAAAGACAAATGAAGCCAGTGGAACCACAGTGTTGATGTTCACATATGATCGTGTCACTCCCTTAGTAAATGGGAAGCCTTTGCTCAAATGTTCCCTTCTCTGTTAGAACTATTCTGTCTGCCCTATTTGAAACCTCTCTCACACCCCCGCCAACATTCTCAACCCCTCTTTACCCCACCCTACTTTTTTCTATAACACTGAGCACCTTCTGACATATTACATGATTAACTTATTTATTATATGCATCATTTGTTGTCTGTCTCCTTGTTAAAATAAAAGCCCTACAAGGGCAGGAATTTTATTTGTTGTGTTCTGTGGTGTGTCCCCAGCACTTATAACAGTGCCAGGCACATGGTGGACCCTCAATAATTACTCATTGCATAAATAAGTGAATAAAGCAATAACAGAAGAGAAATTCATCAAGTATATGAAAATTAGAAAGAGAAACAAACCAATGATGCAATTGAAGCCAGAGTATAAGGTTCAAATTTCCATTTACATATAATGTAATAGGCCGTAATATTGGGCATTACCAGTGGTTACACAAAAGGGAATTATAACCAGAGGGCCCAACAGAGCCCCAGCTAATATAATATATGGATGACTTCAGATCAGAAATTTTATGCTTTGTTATGTTATATTATTAGAACCTAAAATTTGTGTGATTGGTTAAGTCCCAGATGACAGGTGACATGGTAGACAAAAGATAACCACAAAAAAGTCCTTTCCAATATTTGCCTACTTAATCTTGGAAGGAACTACTAGGGATCATTAATCATGTTTTTTAAATTTTTATATTGTATGATGTTTTAACATCTTGGGGCCTTGAGGACTGAGGAAGGAACTGGTCCTCCTTAGATTAGATAATTCCTAGGAATTGAAAACATCTCGCTGCAAACAAACCAGTCCTGAATCTATACCCACTCTGTACCTCTTTTTATCAGTCTCCTATAGTCCAGGACACTATCACTCTGCCATAAATTACTCCAGGGACAAGTACTAGACAACTAAGGATCACCCTTTTTCCAAGACCTGCTAAAATTATTCAAACTACTCAATACTAAAAATGCTTTGTTTGCCTACCCTGCCTTGCCCATTCTTTGTGGTGCTCCAAGCAGGCTTCTCCTTTCTTTTTTCAAAGACCTTTGAAATTTTTAAGAGGATTTGACCTATTAAACTTTAGGAAGGTGTCATGGCTGGTGCTGAGCTTAGTGGATTGAGTGTGAGTTGCAAACCAAAGCCTCACCAGTTCGATTCCCAGTCAGGGCACATGCCTGGGTTGTGGGCCATGTCCCCAGTGGGGACATGTGAGAGTCAACTGCACATTGATCTTTTTCTCCCTCCTTTCCCTTCTCTCTAAAAATAAAGAAATAAAATCTTTAAAAAATTTTAGGAAGGTTTTTTCATGTTTGATTTGTGTGTCTGACTTTGTGAATGTGGGAAAATCAAATACATTAAATTTTTAAATTTAATTTCAAACATTCAAGGTAATTTGATTAATTAAAGATGGTACTGGTGTTATATAGGTAGGAGAATTAGTTTTGCCAAATTTATAAAATAAGTGCACATTAATCAAATAACGAATGAAATTGGTTATTCTTTTTATCATATGAAAATCATTAAGGTTATAAATATGATAAGTTGAGCTGAAAAGCTTAAAATATAGGTGTATATATATATATATATATATATATATATATATATATATATATATATTACTTTGATAAATTTAAAAGGAAGACACAGATAACTGTAAGAATTTTTTCTGTGCATGAAAACTCTTTGGACATAAAAATCACTAACACAAAATTTTTCAAAGCTTCATAATGCACCTAAAATCAAGTCTAAATTCATAGCACAGTGCCAAAACCCTGGAGAGTCAAGTCATCCCCTGCCTACTTTCCCATGTCATCCTTCCACAAGGGCTGTGCCATCTTAACCCTCCCATTCATCCAGCTCCCTCCTGCACTTCCTTTAAGTCTCAGCTTGATTGTGTCTTCTGACTAAGCCCCCACTAAAATGAAGTTATACAGTAGTATGTATTTTGCAAATAAAATCCATCTTAGAATTTCTACCTATGTATTAATTGCTTTGGAGACTACTGGATTTTCAGGGGCTGCTTCTTGGCCAGGCTCAACCTCCACCAAGTGGTAACTTACCAATTGGCCAGGCTACTAATGGGTGTTTTCTAAAACAACAAAATATCTTGTTGTGATCTGAAATTTAGCAAGAAGACCACAGTGACATCTCAGATCCCCAGGACTAATCCACAACCACTGATATGCATGACAAAGGAATACAATCCTTCTGCCCCTCATCTGACAGCACCTTCCCAATACATTGCCATCTGTGCCCAGCTCTACATTTGGCTGCAACTCTTTGGCCAAATCTCTTCGTCTATGAAATATACCTGATAATTACCAGGGTGCTAATGTTCTAAAGAAATGGAACCGGGACAATTATATAGGGGGGAAAAAAGAAACTTGACCTCTACTTCACTCCATTCATAAAATAATTATTGAGATGTATCACATACCTAAATGTAAAACCTGGAACTATAAAGCTTCCAAAAGGCATAAAATGATATTTTCAATAGTTTGGGCAGGTAAATTTTATACATAGGACACAAAACATGTTAACATAAAGGTTTTTGGTTATTTAGGTTATTTATTTAAAGAGGTCATTTATTCCACCACTCACTTGAGCTAGTACACTGTATATGATATACATGCCAAACCAATATTTGAAATTTGACATTTGATACAACTGCTTTCACCTATGAAGATCCTAAATCTTTAAAATTTCATACTTATTAACATTGCCAGTAATGCACCCTAGTGGATCCTGGATCAGAGGAAAAATATTGTTATAGAAGACATCTTTGGGACAACTGCTGCAATTTGAGTATGGAATATATAATTTTACTCTGGTTGTGTAAGAAACTGTCATTCTTAGGAAATGCATGATAAAACATTTAAGGAATATAAGGATATTATAATGCCATTTACTGTCAAATGGTTTCAGAAAATATAAGTGCATATATGATATGGATAAAGCAAATGTTAACATATTGTGGCAAAATATTAACAATTGAAGAATTGAGGTTAACAGCTTATGTCATTGCTTTGTACTTTTCTTGCAACTTTTTTGTGAGTTAGAAATTTTTTTAACTGGAAAAAAGTTTTTGTTGAAATCTATCTCCCAAAGATTTCCATACCTTTGGATTTAAATCTGTCCCTTACATGATCTTTCTGAACAATTTAATTATCTTCACTATAACAGAATTTCAGACATTAGAAAAATGGTATCATGACTCTTCCAAACCTATTCTCAGGTGATCTGGATGAGAATTTCACCTTTCTTCTGACCTTCACCCCTCCCTGCTCCCTCTTCAGTCTCTTTCCTCTAATCTGGGCACACATACATCCATCAGCTATATATATATATATATACATATGCCAGTGTGGGGGAGTATACACATGCATGCATGTTATATATATGACATGGTATTTTGCGAAAACCTGTCAACTCCTACATGTGAAGGGACAAGGAATTGTTTTCTTCACTACATAGAAATCCTCAACAATATCTAGGGCCAAAATGCTACTGTGACACAGCCAGTCACCTGCTGCAATGCCAAAGAAAAACTGTGTACCAAAGCATTGCCTTTTTTAGCAGTACTATGAGACAAATGGAGCCTCAGGAACTCATAATGTATGGAAAAGAGAAGAAATGAAACATAAAAGTCTTCTGTAGAAAGTTTGCTAAGGCATAATATGTTTTTCTCTACCCCTCTTTTCAGAGTCAGAAAAATATGAATGATCTAAGTTATACCAGTTTTTTTAAAGTGGATGAATGAGTCGTTCCTGAAGAAAACTGTCACACAAAATAAATGGCTTCATCATACAATCTAGCAACATTATGAACAAAAACCATCACAAGCTCTAATCAATACACAAAGATGCAAGATAAATCTGAATTTTGAAGATGTGTATTTGTATTTAAAGTACCCACTGATGGCATGGATTGATGAGACCTGCCTAGAGTAATCTGGTACATTTAGCATTACCAAAACCTTGCTGTGTCAACAAAATCCCCAGAAATGTATTTTTATCAAGATCCCCCTGCTAAACGTGTTAGTGGATATGTTCTCAGGGTAAAGCATAGGAAGTTTGAAATATAGCTAGCTTCTCAAAGTCATTTAACCTCCCTGATTCCGAGCTAAAGCATTATTGCAGACTATGTTATCGTAGAACATTAGCACCATCTAAAGGTTGCATACCAAATGTCTTGCCAGTGTGAATGTTGCTCAAAGTGCTGTTTGTTATGATGATATAATTATTTGGAGGACTGACACTGTAAGAATTTTTGCTCACCTAGAATGAAACAGTAGGCCACAATGGCATGATAAGTGTCTGTGACTATTATATTCTCAGAGAGGTACATGTACAAAAGCACTACAGTGTTTGAAAGAGGGAGCCATGTTTATCAGAAACTGTGTTGGCTTGTTTCCTTGTGTAGGTACCTGTTATTCTTTAACTCAGGGAATTTACTCTGCCAGTAGGCCTAGTCTGAACATGACTATGACCATGTGGGTGGGGGATGAAGGGATACAATTAGGGAGAAGAGGATGGGGCAACCATCCAATAGTCTTGGCAGTAGAGATAGGAGTTCCAGTCCTGTGTTGCTGTTTACTAAGTTTGTGACCTAAACTTTTCTGAGCTTCTCATGCACAAAATAAGGCCATTCAACTAAATTATCTCTAAGGGTGTCTCTTATCCTACCATCAGTGTGGCCCTGGGTTCTGGGAAGCTGAGGTAAATACCTGGTCTCATATCTGTATTTCATATCGTTGCAAGGAACAAAATAAAATGATATAGTCAGGTTTCTGTTGAGTTTTTAAGTCCAGCTAAGTTTCACCCAAATCCTTTGGATTCAAGGCCAAAGAAAGTTTCACTTAATGTTTCCTTGGAAAGTTTATTGAGTCCCAGTGGTTAACTGGAGTCCCCAAATTCCCCATAAGTTCCCAAGAACCTTTTAGAAATAGGTACCAGATGTAATAGACTTGAATAGTAGGAGATTTTTAGAAAAGATTTACCTCCGATCCTGACCCAAGCCCTCTGATGCAGTCATCGACTGGGAAAGTGTCTTATCTCAAGGTGAAATCTAGGTAGGTACAAGAATGGCTGGAGCAAAAAAAAAAAAAGTTAAGCTTAGTAGATATAGAAGTTTAGGGTCGATCTGCCTCTGTCAATCACTGGTTGTGAAACTTGGAGCAAATAATTCATTCAACTTCTCTATATTTTGGTTTCCTAGTCTGCAAATGCTGTTAACAACAGTGCTGTTGGGAAGATTAAATTGGATACTATACTGACTTCTGACCAAAATGGAGGTATAGGTAAATACACTGTGCCTCCTTGCACAGCCAAAAGGATAACAATAAATTTTAACTGAGAACTGCCAGAAAATCAAACTGTATGGAAGTCTGACAACCAAGGAATTAAAGAAGAAAATATTCATCCAGACAGGTAGGAGGGGCAGAGACAGGCAGCCAGGTGGAGAGGACTCACAGCAAGGCAGTGGCTGGAGAACCTGGGCAGGCAAGGAGGCAGCTGGCAGACTCTGCAAGGCAGCAGCTGTTGGACCAGGTGAGGCAACAGCTGGCAGAGCAGGCAGTCTCACATTGCATGCAGATAAAGTGGGAGAAACAACTGGGGAGCAAGACAGACCGCACAATTCAGGGTTTTAGCATGGGTAAATAAAGCCTCAAAATGTCTGATTGAAAAAACCTCTGGGGTTTGAGGCAATAGGATAAACTCCCAGGGTCACAGGAGAGTTCATTGGAGAGACCCACAGGGTCCTAGAATGTACACAAATCCACCCACCCAGGAATCAGCACCAGAAGAGCTCATTTTTCTTGTGGGTAGTGGTGGAAGTGACTGAAATTCAGCCAAGAGCTAAACAAGCAGCATTATTCCCTCTTGGAACCCTCCACCACGTACAATGCCACAATGCAGTGAAGTAGGTTGCCCCATCCTGAAGAACACCTAATGCTCTGCCCCTTAGTATATAACAGGTGCACCAAAAAAAAGGCAATAAGGAGCTGGAAAGAAGTATTCAAAGTCATGAAAGGCAAAGACCTACATCCAAGATTACTTTATCCGTCAAAGTTATCATTTAGACTGGAAGGGCAGGTAAAGTGCTTCCCAGATAAGGTCAAGTTAAAGAAGTTCATCATCTCCAAGCCCTTATTATATGAAATGTTAAAGGGACTTATCTAAGAAAAAGAAGACCAAGACTATGAACAGTAAAATGACTACAAATTCACAACTATCAATAACTGAACCTAAAAACAAAGACAAAAACAATCCAAGCAAACAGCTAGAACTGGAATAGAATCACAGAAATAGAGATTACATTGAGGGTTATCAGAAGCGAAGGGGAGGGAGAAATGGGTAAAAATGTACAGGGAATAAGAAGCATAAACGATGGGTACAAAATAGACAGAGATATGTTAAGAAAAATAGAGGAAATGGAAAACTCAAAAAACTTATATGTACGACCCATAGACGTGAACTAAAGGATGGGGGATGTGGGTGGGAGGGGGTGTGCAAGGCAGAGGGGAATAAAAGAGGAAATAGGGGACAACTATAATAGCATAATCAATAAAATATATTAAAAATAATAATAATAATAAATAAATTGGTTATGTCTGAAAACAAGATCAGTGCAGAAAAAAATGAAATAGAGTCTAAAAAAAAATACAAAAAATCAATGAATCATAGAGCTGGTTCTTTGAAAAGATAAACAAGATTGACAAATCTTTAACCAGACTCATTAAGAAAAAAGAGAAAGGACCCCCCCAAAATAAAGTAGAAATGAAAGATGAGAAATAATTGACACCAAAAAATAGAAAGGATTGTAAAAAATATTTTTAACAACTATATGCCAACAAACTGGGCAAACTGGATGAAGTGGACAAATTCTTAGACACATACAATCTTCCAAAACTAAATCAGGAAGCATCAGAGAATCCAAATAAACAGATTTCACAGAGTGAAATTGAAGCATTAATCAAAAAAATCCCAACAAACAAAAGCCCTGGATTGGATGGCTTCACAGGGGTATTTTACCAAACATTCCAAGAAGAAATAACACCTCTCCTTCTCAAACTATTTCATAAAATTTAAAAAGAGGAAAGACTCCCAAACTCATTTTTTAAGACCAGCATTATCCTAATTGAAAAACCAGATAAAGACACTACAAAGGAAAAAAAATTTAGGCCAATATCTTTGATGAACATAGATGCTAGAATCCTCAACAAAATATCAGAAAACTGAATATAGCAATGCATTGAAAAGATCATACACCATGATCAAGTGGGATTTATGCCCAGAACACTAGGTTGGCACAGCATTCGAAAATCAGTAAATGTGATTCACCACATAAACCAAATGAAGAACAAAAACCACATGATCATATCAACAGATACAGAAAAAGCATTTGATAAAATTTAGTGCCTATTTATGACAAATACTCTCAGCAAAGTGAGAATAGAGAGATCATGCCTAAACATAATAAAGGCCATATATGACAAACCCACTGCCAGCATCATACTCAATGGGCAAAAACTACATAATTTCCCTTAAGATTGAGAACAACACAGGGATATCCACTTTTTCCTCTCTTACTCAACATAGTAATGAAAGTCTTAGCCACAGCAATCAGAAAAAAAAGGAATAAAAGTCATGCAAATTGGAAATGAAGTAGTAAAATTGTCTTTATTTGCAGATGGCATGATTCTGTACATAGAGAACCCCTAAGATTCCATCAAGAAACAATTAGAACTGATAAATCAATTCAGCAAAGTAGCAGGATACAAAATTAATATCCAGAAATCAGATGCATTTTATATGCCAATAACAATATAATAGAAATGGAAATCAAGAAAACAATCCCATTCACAATTGCTTCAAAAATAATAAAATACCTAGGAGGAAACCTAACCAAGGATGTAAAAGACCTGTACTTGGAAAATTATAAGACAACAAAGAAATAAATTGAAGAAGATACAAATAAGCAGAAGCACATACCATATTCATGGATACGAAGAATTAACATAATTAAAATGTCCATACTACCTAAATAAATATATAGATTCAGTACAATTACTATAAAGATTCCAATGATGTATTTCGCGAAACTAGATCAAATATTTCAAATATTTATGTAGAACCACATAAGGCCTTGCATAGCAACAGCAATCCCGAGAAAGAAGAACAAAGCTGGAGGAATCACATTACCTAGTAGCAAACTGTACTATAAGGCCATAGTATCAAAACAGCATGGTACTGGCATAAAACAGATATATAGATCAATGGAACAGAATAGGGAGACCAGAAATAAAGTCACACTTTTATAGTCAATTAATATTTGGCAGAGGAAGCAAGCACATACAATGGGCTAAAGATAGTTTATTCGATAAATGGTGTTGGGAAAATTGGACAGATATGTGCAGAAAAATGAAACTAGACTGCCTTCTTACACCACACACAAGAATAAGTCCAAAATGGATCAAAGACTTAAATGTGAGATCTGAAATCATAAAAATCCAAGAAAAGAAACATAGGCAGCAAAATCTTGCACATTGTTTGTAGCTATTATCATCAGATACATCTCCCCAGGCACAGGAAACAAAAGAAAAAAACAAACAAATGGCACTACATCAAACCAAAAAGTTTTTCACAGCAACCAAAATCATCACCAAAATAAAAATACAACCTACAGAGTGGGAGAACATATTTGCAGATACATCTGATAAGAGGTTAATATCCAAAATTTACAAAGTACTTATAAAACTCAACACCAAAAAAAAACCAAACAAACCAATTAAAAAATGAGCAAAGTACCTGAATAAACACCTATCCAAAGAGGACATACAGATGGCCAATAGACTTATGAAAAGATTCTCAATGTCACTAATCATCAGAGAAATGCAAATTAAAAACAAAATGAGATACCATCTCACACGTCTCAGAATGGCTACCATCAATAAGTCAACAAGCAACAAGTGCTGGAAAGTATGTGGAGAAAGGGGAATCCTGTTGCACTGTTGGTGAGAATGCAAACTAGTGCAGCCACTGTGGAAAGCAGTATGGGGATACCTCAAAAAATTAAAAATGGATCTGCCTGCAATCCCACTTATGGGAATATATCTGAAGGAACCCAAAACACTAATTCAAAAGAACATGAGAACCCCTATGTTCATTGCAGCATTATTTACAATCACCAAGACATGGAAGCAGCCCTAGAGTCCATGAATAGATGAGTGCATAAAACAACCTGGGATATTTACACACAATGGGGTACTACTCAGCCATAAAAAGGAAGAAAAGCTTACACCTTGTGACAGTATGAATGAACCTCGAGGACATTATGCTAAGTGAAATAAACCTGTCTGAGAAAGACAAATACTATATGATTTCACTCATATGTGGAACCTAGTGAACAAACTGAACTAACAAGGAAAATGAGGACAGACTTGTAGATGGAGAGCAGGATGACAACTAGTGGAGGGAGAGCTAAGAGGGTGGAGGGATTGAACAAAAAATTAAAAGGACTCATAGCAGTGGATAACAGTGTGGTAATTGCTCGGGAAGTGGGGCATAAGGGGATTAAAAGGTAATAAAAATACAATAAAGATTAAATTTAAAAATAAAACCATAAGTAGTGTTTAGAATGTCAACTCTTACAAAGAGAGACCTTGATTTTTAAGAATTTATTTTCATAGCACATATGATGTACAGATAGATATTTTATATATTCTTTGTGATTATAATGGCAATATTAGTTTTGATGGTCATTTTAAAGAAAATAAAGAAGAACCAAAAAAAGTCAGGGTGATTAGAGACTATAACACTTATTCATACTATCAGGAAAGTGGGGTAATGTTAACCTCAGAGTTGGTTGGGAGGAATAAATGAGATAAAGCAGAGAAAACACTAAGCACAAGTCTGCTTCATTATACACTATTAATCAAGGTCAACAATGATGATGATCATGATGACAATAATGATGACAACAATTATGATGATGACATACCTCACAAATTAAACTGTTCGTAGGGAACCATGGCCAATTCTCAACAATTTTAATATAAAACATTCATGTTAATATGTATGTATAACACCAGGATATTGAAGTCATTCAAAATATGATGGCAAAATATGACAGGGTTTTGAACTCATAAATGTGGCTTTGGTTTCATATATAATTTGGAATTATTTATTTTCTCCAGAAATTTATATTAGAATAGTATATTATAAAAAGTTCAATGGGGTTAAGGTTCTGCATGTTTTGTGTACATTCTTGCATCATAGTTTGTTAATAACTACTTACATATACCACACAAAATGGTTTGGTGGTCTTGTATTTCTGTCCACAAATTTTAGAAATAAAAAAAGATGTTTGGGAAGAGCAAATAAAGCAGAGTTTTTGTTTGTTTAATATTCTTTCTTTTCTTTTTTTGTTGTTGTTCAAGTACACTTGTCTCCATTTTCCCCCAGCACTCCCCTGATCCCAGCCACCCCCACTTCCCTCCCTTGACCCTACCCCCCTTTGGTTTTGTCCATGTGTCCTTTATACATGTACCATGACAACCCTTTCCTTCCCCCCCCATTATCCCCTTCTACCTCCCCTCTGGTTACTGTCAGTTTGTTCTTAATTTCAATGTCTCTGGTTATATTTAGCTTCCTTGTTTGTTTTGCTGATTAGGTTCCACTTACATGTGAGATCGTATGATATCTCTCTTTCACCACCTGGCTTCTTTCACTTAGCAATAATGCCCTCCAGAATCATCTAAGCTGTTGTAAAGTGTAGGAGCTCATTCTTTCTTTCTTCTGCATAGTATTCCATTGTGTAAATGTACAACAATTTTTTACCCACTCATTTAATGAAGGGTACTTAAACGTTGCTTCCAGCACTTGGCTATTGCAAATTGTGTTGCTATGAACACTGGAGTGCGTAGGTTCCTTTGAATTGGTGTTTCAGGATTCTTAGTGTATAGTTCCAGCAATGGAATTGCCAGATCAAAAGGCAGTTCAATTTTTAGTTTTCTGAGGAAATTCCATACTGTTTTCCACAGTGGCTTCACCAGTTTGCATTCCCACCAACAGTGTATAGGGTTCCCTTTTCTGCACAACCTCTCCCATGCTTGCTGTTTGTTGCTTTGTTTATGATGGCCATTCTCACCAGTGTGAAGTGGTATCTCATTGGGGTTTTCGTTTGCATCTCTCAGATGGCTAGTGATGTTGAGCAACATCTTTTCATATGTCTCTAGGCCCTCTGTATGTCCTCCTTGAACAAGTGTCTGTTCAGATCCTTCACCCATTTTTTAATTGGATTGCTTGTCTTCCTGGAGTGGAGTTGTGCAAGTTCTTTATGTATTTTGCAGATGAAACGCTAATCTGAGGTGTAATTGGCAAATATATTTTCCCATATGGTTGGTTCCCTTTTCATTTTACTGATGTTTTCTTCAGCTGTGCAGAAGCTTTTTATTTTGACGAGGTCCCATTTGTTTATTCTTTCCTTTATGTCCATTGTTCTAAAGGACGTTTCAGTGAAAATATTACTGCATGGAATACTTGAGATTTTCCTGCCTATGTTCTCCTCTAAGATTTTTATGGTTTTGAGAACTATATTTAAGGCTTTTATCCACCTTGAATTTATTTTTGTGTGTGGTGTAAGTTGATGATCAAGTTTCATTTTTTTTCTTGCATGTAGCTGTCCAGGTCTCCCAACACCATTTGTTGAAGAGGCTGTTTTTCCTCCATTTTATGCTTCTACCCACTTTGTTGAATATTAATTGACCATAGAGACTCGGGTTTATTTCTGGGCTCTCTATTCTGTTCCATTTACCAATGCGTCTGTTCTTATGCCAGTACCAGGCTCTTTTGATTACAGCAGTCTTGTAATACAGTTTGGTATCAGGTATTGTGATCCCTCCTACTTTGTTCTTCTTTCTAAAAATTGCTGCGTCTATTCAAGGTCATTTATGGTTCCATGTAACTTTTGAAATATTTGTTCTATATCTGTGAAATACCTCATTGGTATTTTAATACGGATTGCATTGAATCTATGAATTGCTTTGGGTAGTATGGACATTTTGAGGTTAATTCCAATCCATGAACATGGTATATGCTTCCACTTGTTTGTATATTTCTTAATTTCTTTCTTCAGTGTTGTGTACTTTCCTGAGTACAGGTCTTTTACCTCCTTGATTAGGTCCATTCCTAGGTACTTTATTTTTCTTTTTCTTTTTGCTATATCAAATGAGATTTTTTACCTGATGTCTGTTTCTGATACTTCATTGTTAGTGTACAAAAATGCCTTTGATTTCTGAATATTGACTTTGTATCTTGCTATTTTGGCAAATTCACTTATTAGGCTGAACAGTTTTTGGTGGAATCAATAGGATTTTCTATGTACACTATCATGTCATCTGCAAACAATGACAGTTTTGCTTCCTCCTTTCCAATTTGGATGCCTTTTATTTCTTTTTCTTGTCTGATTGTTGTGGTTAGAACTTCCAATACTATGTTGAATAGAAGTGGTGAAACCACACATCCTTGTTTTGTTCCTGATCTTAGTGGGAAAACTTTTAGTTTTTGCTCATTGAGTATGATATTGGCTGTAGGTTTCTCATATATGGTCTTTATTAGGTTGAAGAATGTTCCCTCTATTCCCACTTTGCTGAGTGTTTTTATCATAAATTGGTGCTGTACCTTATAAAATACTTTTTCTGCATCTATTGGTATGATCATGTGGTTTTTGTCTTTCCCTCTGTTTATGTGATGTATCACATTTATTGATTTTCAAATATTGTACCATCCTTGTATCCCTGGGATGAATCCTACTTGATCATGGTGTATGGTCTTTTTAATGCATTGCTGAACACAGTTTGCCATATTTTGTTGAGGATTTTAGCATCTGTGTTCATCAGCAATATTGGCCTGTAGTTTTCCTTCTTTATTGCATCTTAATCTGGTTTTGGGATTAGGATGATGCTGGTTTCATAAAAAGAATTTGGAAGTTTTCTCTCTTCTTGGATTTTTTGGAATAGTCTCTGAAGGACAGGGCTTAGTTCTTCCTTAAATATTTTTTAAGGTTATCCTGTGAAACGATCCAGTCAAGGGCTTTTTTGTGCTGTGAATTTTTTCATTACTACTTTGATTTTGTCAGTCTGTTCATATTTTCTGCTTCTTCTTCATTCAATTTAGGAAGATTATACTTTTTTAGAAATTGGCGAATTTCACCCTGGTTTTCTAAAGGGACTGCTTTAAGAAAAGGAAAAAAAAAAGAGTGAGAGAGAGAGAGAGGAACACTAGTTTTCAAATTTCTTAACATATAGGTCTTCATAGTAAATTCTTATAATTGTTTATATTTGTGGTATCAGTTGTAATCTCTCCTCTTTCATTTTTTATTTTGTTTACTTGGGTCCTCTCTCTTTTTTTTTTTCTTGATGACTCTATTTACAGACTTGTCAAGAAGATTCAGTGTTGGGGACACTCTAGACCAAGTTATGCCTCCAGGGTCTTTCCACCTCCTCCTTCTGCAGCAGGAGCAGTCAAAAGTACTTAGCAGTGGCAACTTGAGGCTGCAACCAGGCAAGCCACACAGGGTGGTGCACAACTGATGGGGAGCTCAGTGCCCTAAAGCAGTGTTTGTAGGGTGGTGGCAGCCAGCTGGGACCAACTGGTGGTTCTGGAAAACCTCCCACATGCCTATACCCACACATCCCTTTTGTGTTGCAGGCTTCCTTTCCAAGAACAGAGGCAGCAAGAGGACGTATGAGCCTTCAAACAGGCCCACCTAAAGAGAGCACTAGTTTCTGTCTGGGGAAGCACCACCTTCTGTCTGGAGAGCACCACCTTCTGGTCTTCCCTGCTGATGAGGAAATTGAAGATTATAGCTAGGAAGTGCTGGACTATGGATTTGAACTCAGGCTCTCTGAAGACAGAACCCAGTGACAACCAAAGCATAAGTCTTTGAAAGATCAATTCAGTTCTTTACTGTAACTTTCATTCAAAAAATGTTTATACTAAGGGAGGAAGATGGCAGAGGAATGACTTCAATTAACAATTGACATTGCGGCATTGCATAATACAGGCCTATCTAAAAAAGATAGAAACATTTGAAATAAACAACCTAACCATACATCTACAAGAACTAGAGGAGAACAACAAAGTCTAGAGCAAGTAGAATGAAGGAAAAATAACACGATCAGTGCAGAATTAAATGGCATAGGGAATAAAAGAACAATTCTGCAGATCAATAAATTCAGGAGTTGGTTCTCTGAAAAGAAAAACAAATTTGACAAGCCTAATCTAATCTGTTGTTAAGTTCCAAAATATCGTTGTTGATATTTGTTTTGGAAGATCTATCCATTGTTGACAGTGGGGTGTCAAAATCTCCTAGTATAGTGTGTTGCTGTCTATATCTTTCCTGAAGTCCTCAAAGATTTCCCTTATATATTTGGGTGCTTCTATGTTGGGTGCATATATGTTTACAATGTTTATGTCTTCTTGATGGATTCTTCCCTTGAGTATAACAAAGTGTCTTTCTGGGTCTCTTTTTATGGCCTTTGTTTTGAAGGCTATTTTGTGTGATATAAGTATTGCTACCCTGGCTTTTTCCCCTCTCCATTTGCTTGGAATATTTTTTTCCAACCATTCACTTTCAGTCTGTGTAGGTCTTTTCCTCTGAAGTGTGTCTGTTGTAGGCAGCATATGTGTGGGTCATGTGTTCTTATCCATTCAGCTACCTTATGTCTCTTGATTGGAGCATCTAATCCATTTGCATTTAAGGTTATTATCGATAGGTATTTATTCATTGCCATTTTACTCCCTTTGTATCTTTGTTCCTTTCTCTCTCACTGTTTTTTGTCCTCTTCTTAAAGCAGTCTCTTTAGCCTTTCATGCAATGCTGGTTTGGTGGAGGTGCATTCTTTTAGCCTTCTTTTGTCTGGGAAACTCCTTATTTCCCCTTCCATTTTAATTGAGAGCCTTGTTGAGTAGTCTTGGTTGCAGGCTTTTGCTTTTCATTACTTGGAATATTTCTTGCTATTCCCTACTGGCTTGTCATGATTCTGTTGAGAAGTCAGCTGCCAGCCTTATTGGGGCTCCCTTGTGTGCTACTTCCTGTTTCTCTGTTGTTGCCTTTAAGTATTTCTCTTTGTCTTTAAATTTTGCCATTTTAATTATAATGTTTCTTGGAGTGAGTTCCTCCAAGAGGTTCCTCTCTTTCTTTGGGTTCCTCTTGATTGGGACCCTCTCTGTTTCCTGGACTCATGTGGCTTTTTCTCTCATCAAATTAGGCAAGTTTTCTATCATTACTTTTTCAAACAGGTTTTTTCTATCCCGTGCTCCTCTTCTCAGTCTGGTATCCTTATCATATGGATATTATTCTATTTCAGGTTGTCCTACATTTCCCTTACCCCTCTTCATTCTTTTTGAGTTTTCTCGCTGTCTTCCTTTTCTTGTTGTTTTGGGGAGCTGTTTTTTACCTTGTCCTCCAGCTCACTGATTCAATCCACTGCTTCATTGAGCTCGTTTTGTTTTTCTTCTACTGTGTTCTTTAATTAAAATTGTGTTCTTCATTTCCTCTTTGCCCTTGTTGATTGTTTCTGTGTCTTTTTTTAATGCTAATGTAGTTTGCAGTAAGTTCCTCATAGTTTCCCTGTCATTTTTGGTAAATTGCACTGAGCTTATTGAGCTTCCTTATAACCATTGTTTTGAATTCAGTATCTGATCATTGACTTGCCCCTATTTCATTTAGCACTCCTATTGGAGATTCCCTCTTTCCTTTTGATTGGGAGTTGTTCCTTTGTCTTCCCATTATTTGTGGGACTCTTCTTGTTTGCTTCTGCTCCTTAAATTGATCTGTTTTGACTTTCTGAGTTTGTGGTGTGAATTTCTATAGTAGGACACCTATGATATTCAGTGGTGCAAACTCCTTGATCGCCTGAACTTGATGCTCTTGGGATGCCCTTTTTGCCTTTTATGCTGGTTCTTCGGATGTAATTGGGTTTTGATTGTTGTTGGGTTGTCCTTTGGTGGGTTCTTCCCTCCAGTTGGTTGACTGAGGGTTGCTCCTCCCACCACATCTTGTATGCTGCTGTTCACATGCTTCCAGAACAAAACCACAAAGCCCAAGGAACAAACCCACATGCACAAAAATATCTCACCCCCTCCACTATCCCACTATCAATAGCAAATGGACCAGTATTCATAAGGGTGTAAAGAGATTAAAACTATTATAAGAAAGGAGAGAAATAAACTGTAGTATAAATTCTAGTGACTTAACATGCACACACTTGCTGGACAAGAAATGAATGTTAGAAAGCTATGCAGGATGGACAATATTGCTAATCATGGAGAAGGCCACAGTTTATTTCCTCCAGGTAGCCTCTAGTATTTACCACTGTTTTTTCTTTCTGGATCTGCCTCTGGTGATGTCTGATGTTGATCCCATCTGACTTTATGCAGCCTGCTCAGAAACTACCAGGGATCTACTGTCTGTGGCTGTTTCCTTCAGTTGTTAATCTAATCACTCAGCAGTCAGCAGTGAGGCTTAAGCCCCATAAGGTAAGTCAGAATCCCTCTTGGGGTTGGGGTTATTGTTTCCCCTCAGGCTGCTGCTGCTCAGAGGGGAGTGGTCTGCCTGAGCCACAAGACTACTACCGTAGGGGTGATGACTCAGCACCAGAGTTCCTGTGGCTACTCTCTTCACTCTCTCCCCAAAGCCTCCATCCCTAATGTCTTCTCAGGTGTCTGTAGCTCACTCTGCCCCAGCTTTTGCCAGATTCATGGGAAAGTGGTTACAAATTAAAATTTGTGCATTGGCCCTTTAAATGGCTCTTTGTGTCTCTAGCCATCAGTCTCTGGCAGAGAGCAATCCTGCCACTTTTTGCCACCATTGTTATCTGTGTACCTTGGGGGTCTAGTGTGCTAGGATGAGGACCCCAGCTTAGGGTTTAGATTCCATCTTCTCAGGGGGATCCAACTGGCTGCTTAATTATCCCTCTGGTGCTGCTGTTTGTGGTCACCAAGCCAGCTCTCTTGAGTTTCCACCTTACTCCTTACCAAACAGGTTGTACTGGAGTTGATTCTTCTGTCTGTCTGAGGTTATAAGGCTTCTCTCGCACTATTTTTCAGTTTGTTCTGGGTGTTTTCTCCACAATTTAGTTGCAATTCTAGATTGGTCCTGGGAGGTTAGTGTCGCTTCCATTCACTCCTCTGCCATCTTGCCTTTCTCTATCCAAACAGTGTGGTAAATTCTTTACTGGCATTTATTTCATTTAATCTTATGAATCCTATGTTATTAGTCTTTTATCACTAAGAGAAAATGAGGATTAGAAATTTGCCTCCCTCCGCCCCCAACCCCTGCCTAAATGTTCTTAGAAAACACAAACTTTAAGGCCAAAAGACAACCTCCAGTTTCTTATCTGTAATATTTTTGTATTAATTTACTTCATGAGGATATTTTGAAAATCAACTGACATTCATATCCTCTTACTTTTAAAATAGCCACTTTATTTTTTATTGATGTTCAATTACAGTTGTTTTCCCAATTTCCCCTCATTGCTCTCCCCTACCCTGCCCACTCCCCGCTTCCACTTCCTCAGTCAATCCCCACCCTGTTGTCCATTACCATGGGTCAGTTATACATGTTCATTGACGTGACCCTTCCCCTTCTTTCCCCTGTTAGCTCTCTCCAATCCCCTCTGGTCACTGTCAATTTGTTCCTTATTTCCATGTCTCTGGTTTTATTTTGCTCTTTTTTTTTGTTTTGTTTGTTAGTTTCCACATATAGGTGAGGTCATACAGTATTTGTCTTTCACTGTACCATTTATTTCAGTTAGCATAATACTCTCCAGTTCCATCCATGCTGTCATGAAGGGTAGGAACTCCTTCTTTCTTTCTGCTGCATAGTATTCCATTGTGTAAATGTGTCACAATTTTTTTAATCCACCCATTTACTGATGGGCATTTAGGCTGTTTCCAAGAGTTGGCTATTGTAAATAACATTTACAATATGAACATAAGGGTGCATAGGATTCTTAGTGTATAATCCCAGCCTTGGGATCACTGGATCAAAAGGCACTTAAAAACCAACACACAAGATCATCTGCTGTATTTTGTTTATTAGATTCCACATATGATTGAGATCATATGGTATCTGTTTTTTTTTTTTCTGACTGGTTTATTTCACTTAGTGTAATGTTCTCCAGGACCATCTATGCTGTCAAAAAAGGTAATGTTTCCTTCTCTTTTTTATAGCCAATTAGTATTCTATTGTGTAAATGTGCCACAGTTTTTTTTTCCACTCATCTACTACTGATGGGCACTTGTACTGTTTCTACATCTTAGCTATTGTAAATAACACAGCAAAGAACACAGGGATGCCTATGTTCTTTCAAATTAGTGTTTCAGGTGTCTTCAGATATATTTCTAAAAGTGGAATTGCTGGGTCTTTAGGCAGTTCTACTTTTTAATTTCTTGAGGTAATTCCATACTGCTTTCCACAGTGACTTCAACAAAATAGAAACAGACTCATAGATACAGAGAACAGACTGACAGCTGTCAGAGGGGACGGGCTACAGGGGTTTAATGAAAAAAGTAAAAGGATTAGGCAAAGAAAAAAGACTTATGAACACTGACAACAGTATGGTGATTATTAGAGGGTAAGGGGGGGTGAAGAGGTAGTAATGTGTAGAGGGGTAATAAATGGTGATGGAAAAAACCTGACTTGGGGTAGTGAACATGCAATATAACATACAGATGATGTATTATAGAATTGTACTCCTGAAATTTATATAACTTTATTGAACATTGTCACCCCAATAAAACCAATAAAAATGATCCTCTGCTTTGTTAATTATCCCTGTATGTCATCAGTGCACTTATTATAGTCATCTCTTGCCCTCTGTAGCCTGTGCACATAATAGAGCAAGGCTATACATTTTTCACTTCAATATCTCCAGCATTTGTCAGTAAATGAGTAAATCAAAAAACTATGGTACATTTAAACAATGGAATTCTATGCAGCAGAGAGAAAGAAGGAGCTCCTACCCTTTGGGACAGTATGGATAGAACTGGAGAGCATTATGCTAAGTGAAATAAGCCAGGCAGTAAGGGACAAATACCATAGGATCTCACCTTTAACTGGAACATAATCAACAAAAGAAAAATATATATAACCAGAGACATTGAAATTAAGAACAATCTAACAATAGCCAGAGGGGAAGGGGGAGGGAGTGGTGAGAAGGGTTGTCAGGAACTACTATAAAGGACACATGGGCAAAACCAAGGGGGAGGGTAGAAGCAAGAGAGGGAGGTGGTTTGGCTGGGGTGGGGGGGAATGCAGACAACTGTAATTAAACAACAATAAAGTAATAAAAAATCTCCAGCATTTATCAGTTTAGCTGACACATAGTAGGTGCTAGCACATATATTTAAACTCTGCACTTAAATGAAGTAGAAATATTAATTTTAACCCTAAATATTATTGGTCACATAATAAGACTGCACAGCTTAGATGTACTCGTTTCCTTTTATAGTCCAATAAATATATAAAAGTTTTTATTTCAGGCTTGGTTCCCAAGAGTCAGATGCTGAGATGAAGCCTACAGTGTAGTATCTTTATTAGGGATCAGCGCCTGTGGAAGGTCAGGGAAAAGCAAGCTTGGGCAGAAAGAGAAGTAGAGTTTACATGCCTCCATCAGCCCAGTAGATAGCTCTGGAGCCAGGTTTGCCCACTAAAGTTGTCTTTCATCAGGCTAAGGTTACCAGGCTCTTATACCTCCACCTCTATCACTCATTGAATATGAGCCAACACTGGGAAAACATGCCCTTCAGCAAGGTAACTCTGCAGCTGAGACAGTCTCTGAAGAAATTGACAGCTGAGGCAACAAATCACTCCTTGGTTCTCATCCATGTTCACCAGAGTAATCAAATTTAAAATGTTTTGTCTACCACATGAGAAGATGACATTCACATTTGAGAGCACAGAGTTACTTTAATCAATGAAAAATTTGGAATTACATTTACAATCAAAGAAAAAGCCTATGCTGTTGTAGATTTATGGTAGAATATACAGTGCCAAAACGCTTTATTAATATAGTGAAGACTTACAGAAAGACATTGGTTTGTTGGTATGTGATGTCATTTTCTCATGAAATACTATCTTCAGCAAGTTGTTGCTGGGTGCACTGAAAAAGGCATTATTAAGCAAAGCAATCTTCTGGGGGTATAATGATACAACTATGTGTAGAACCTCTTTTCCCAGATCCAACCTTCTCCAATGCCCTAGCTTGGAAGGTAATGGACATGTCTGTCTGCCAGGATGTGGCTGTGTCTGAGTCATGAAGATGGCAACATTAGCAGGATATGGCTTCACTTTCTGATCTAAGCCTTCTCAACCCCTTGATTCCCCCTGCATTTGTTATTCTATCTTGGTCAGGTCTCTTAGTCAAGTGTGTATGTCTTATTGGGGCTACAAGAAGTAACCAAAAGCAAATCTATGCCTTATTTCCCCAAGGTTACAAGGAAGAAATTAACTTAAACAGTTCCCTAGTCATAATGTGTGTGCAGCCTGCTCTACTTAATACAAAAGGATGTGTTTGGTGGACTAACAAACACTTGAGCTTATTAGAAAATCATCCATTATTTTCCTAGGACATAGAAGGGTTGATTTGTCCTTCTAAGTTTCTGGAGAAAGCTCCAGAGCTTACATAAATGAGACTTAGGAGATTAGTCTGGAAAACTGAGATATCAATTCAGTCCATAAACCATTCTATTTTCCAGTGCACTGTTAACTCATCATTATTAAAGGCTTATAAGTGATGATGATAATATCAGTTTACAAGAGGTTTGTCCTCCACCATTATGGATTATCATATAGATTTTTAGAATGTAAACTACTAAGATTATAGAATATTTTAGTGTGCCTTTATTCATGCATAGTAAATGAGGAAGATGGATAAACATTCCTTAGGCATTCCAGCAGTAGCATTTTTAACCCATAAGTGTTTTCATTTGGTTCTCATTTAATCCTTAAGGATACACATTAAAATAAAGCTAAATATGTTTAATTTTTAAAAGCTATAATACAAATTCCATAGTAACTTAAAATCCAATAATGTCTAAATTCTTTCAGTTCCAAGAGCTATTTTTAGGTCTTTAAGGAAAATATAGCTTTTTTTCCCTCTTTCTCAGTCTTGGTATACTCCATTTAAATGTGACTGTTTTGCCAAATCCTTTTCCAGCCCATTCACCGTATTCAGTATCCAAGATACCGAAAAGAATGAGGCTCCTTTCACTGGTGGAGGAAGTGAAAGGCTGTGAAGCAGGATCCCTGAGTTCTAGGTCCAAATCCAAGTCGAAGTGTGAGAGTTTGAGCAAGTTCTTGAGTTTCTTCAGGCCTCCATTGCTCATCTATTTAGGGAAAAAAGAGAATGGATGCTTTTTAATGGCCCTCCTAATGTCACTGTTCTATGATTCTGTAATGTTATAAGAATATTCTGCTCATTTTCATGAGGAAAACTTTGACAATAGACCGTGTAATGGGATTTGAAGGGAATATTTTCTCTGGCTTCAAGGGAATTTGGAAAGTGTGAGTCATATAACTATGCCCTCCACTCCCAAATCAGGAGTAAGGAAATAAATACTGGAATTTGGGGCATGTGACTCTCAAAGCAAATTGAGTTTTCAAAGCCAGAAAGAGATATTTTAAAGCTAAAAGTATTATTTCCACTTTTTGATTAGTTACATAAAAAAGAATAGCTGTAAATGTGACCAGTTGTTAATACTTTCATTACCAGTTAAGAATTATAGCCATTTAACTTTGGTATTAAATTTAACTCTTTTTTATGACAAAATTTTTCTTCATGTAATAATCCAAATTACTGTTTTACATTTGCCCTCAGAATGAGACAGCCTCCTATTTAGTGGACTGCCTGGCTCTGTCACAATAAAGGTTAAGATTAAGGTCTGGGCTTAATAGCATTAGTTTTTTCTGTTCCAAAGCTACAAATACAAATTTAACCCTGTTGTCTTTCTAAAAAAAATGTATAAGTTGTGCCAAAAAGTTTATACAATCATTAGGAAAAGTAATTTACAGGTTGGCTGTACTAACAGTGGGGTACAATGGTATCTCTGGTGAACCATTACAGCATGGTATCAAGTTTGGCCCGGAAAAGTGACTTGCCATTATTGACATGCCTAAAGCAGACATAGCACTATGCTAGCACCATGAATAATTTCATAGTACTCAAGGGTATCATTGGACCTGGAGCACTGCATGGTCAGTGACACAGAAACCATTGTTAGTGAACTATATGTCCTTCTTCTGGTTCTTCAGACTTCATTTATGAATACTATTCTCTTCTGAGAAAATTGAAGAGAAAAAACAGGAGATAACATCTCTATTTCATTTTGTAGTACCTAAGGCAGCTGTGCTCATTCAATAAACTAAATTCTAAGACTAAAAGCCAAATTTCTTAAGCCCCCACCACCTTAGTACATTGATTTAAAAAATGACCCCACCATACATTCTGGAACCCTATCTCCTTTTTTCTGGACCCTCCTCCCCCACACACAACATAGTGATGCATCAAAGTAGGACATTTAGTAGGAAAAAACAATACTTACACAGTCAAAATTTAAAAATTTTGATGATACTCTCTTTTTATTTCACAATATGGGAATAATTCAAATTTTGAGTCTCAAAGACCAAAATATATTTAAACCAAATGTTCAGAAGATGAGCCAGGCCACCATTTTGGCAGCATGCTTCACATGGACAAGTGGATGTTGAAGAAAAATGCCCATGGCATGGTTGAAGCTGTAGCACACCCACAAATAGATTCATACATGGTTGTCTAATTTGTATGCATGAGTATAGTGCATTCTCCATGCCACCAGTATGTATATGCCTTTTTCAAAGTCAGTGCAGGATCCGTATTTGTGCAGGTCTTTAAAAGTCTGCTCCCTTACAAAATTTTACCATAATTTATGAGAGAGCCTTTAGGTTACAGATTCTTTATGCCACATTTACTTCCCAAAGGTCATTTCTGAATTATAATTACAGCTACCAGGAGTTCCAGCATCACATAAGAAAATCTGTTTGTTAATTATTTGAAAGTCAGTTAGCTGACTACAAGTATACCTGACTAAATATATCCACATGCTTGATGCCTGGAATTTCGAATTGGGAACCTTTAGCAGCAATGGCAACTTTAGACCAAATGACAAGATAAACAAAACCAGATGATGTCCCAGAAAGAATTGTGCTGTCCTGCTTTTCAAAGCAAATGCTTCCCTAATCTGCACCAAACAGTGACAGCCTGACCCACTCTTGCCTGGGGGCCCACTTTTCCCACTAATGCTGAATTGTTAGAAACCCAAACAACATTCAGTGCCAAGAGGGAAAATGCCTGAATCTGAAAAGGAAGCAAGAGATATTGTACCAGGGAAAGGAGACAGGAATGGACAATAAGTTCCCAGAGTATCTCTCTCTGTCAACAAGCATGTAGAGTTTTTATTACTAGAATATGCAGAATCCTGTGGGAATTGCTGCATTTTTTTTTTGCCTTAACTCTTTTCTTGCCAGTCCTTTCTTGGCTGATTGAGCTGCCTTGATCAGAGGCTGGAGGTTGTCTCATTCCGAAGCCACTCAAAAGCAGATCTCAGGAACCACATTCCTCACAATGACAGGAGAGGATGTACCGGTAGGTGGCCGTGAGTCTGATGCCCCCTGAGCAGCGCAGCCTCAATGCTTTCAGCTTGGAGGTCTGGGGCCGACAGCAGTGACAGGAAGATCGGAAGGGCTGCTTGAGGACAGTGCTGAAGGACACCAAGGGCTCGGACCGCGATGCCTGGCTGCAGTGCCCCTCGCACCTGGCAAGAAGCACCATCTAGAGAGAAAAGACAGGTGGTTACCCTATGAGAGATGCCAAAACCCCAGCCATATAGCACAGGTTTCTTTATAAAAACCTAACCCTCTTTGCCAATTCCTTCTGGATTAGAGCAGTGGCTCTCAACTCTGGTTGCAATTTGGAATCATCTGGTAAAACTTATTTTTTAAATGTCAACACCCAGGCCTTGCCTCAAGCCAGTTGAATTAAAATCCTTGACTGCAGATGACTGCACTTGAACAACAATAAGACAATTTAGAAGAATAAAATCCTTGAAGAAAGAGCCAGACTTTTGTGGTTTTCAAAGTTCCTTAGGTAATTCTGGAGTACACTGAGTTTAGAACAAATGAAAGAGGTCCACCACCTTGATGTGCAAATAAAAATCAAAGAACAAACAAAATTTATTCAGACAGGTGAGAATCTATCATTTGCCTAATGCCAATTCTACCAGCCTCAAAATGCAGAAAGTCATCCCAAATTAAAATTGGGAGTAAAGGATAACTAAATTTAAAAAAGAAGTTGTTATGTGAAGGAACTTGCTAAACAAAAAGAATTTGGTTTCTGAAGAAGAAAAAGTAAGGGTAACCTGAGTATACTTAGGAAAAAAATATCCTAGTTACTACAACTTGAGACAAGAGCATTAAATAATAATGGGTTATATTTTGGGCCCTGGAATGGCATTTCTGGGCTTATACATTGAGGGACCCTAAGATTTGTACAATCACATTTTCAGAGTCATTTAGGGCAAATATTAACTCATTCTAATCACATCTATTTTCAAAGATAAGTTAGTATGATAATAAAGCTTGGGCTGAAGTAACAGAAGATGTGTGTTCTCTATAACGGCTCAATGTGATTTTAGTAAATAGATTCCTTGAAGGCTCTGACACCAACTACCAAAGTTATCCCCAGAACAATGTACATAAACACACACTCAATATTTTGTATATAGATTATGGGAACATAGCAGAGGCTCATAAATCCTGCTGTCCTAGGAGTGGCAGTCATATGTGGGGTAGGATGGGCATCTTGATTCTATTTGGACACAGAGGGTGAGGAGAACCTGAGATTATTGGTCCATGTTTATGTGGGAAGGTCTTGCTTCATGAATTTCATAGTAAGTGATGGAGAAAATGCTGCCCTGTAATTCCAGAACCAACAATAAGAATATAAAATTTAAAAATTTAAATAAAAGATTAAAAGATACATGCATATATGAAACCATTTGATATTTACTTCATGATATTTTACAAATTAGCAGCTGTTATTAAAAACACGCCAGCTATTATCTTTAACATTATTCTATAGGCCAGAATTAAATACCCCAAGATTAAAAGAAAGGAATGGCCTGCCCATCTTTCCAAGAGGAAGAGCAACTAAATTCTGGTAATTATAGATCATTACCTGAGAAGATGCTGGGATGAATCCGACAATGTCTTAGGAACCAATAAGAGAATAGGAAACACTAGGAAACAACCAGGAGGGCTTAGTGAAGATAAACTGAACAAAACCTACTGATATATTTTCTCTGAAAGATCAGAGGCAGAGAGAAAATGGCAGCTATAAGCTGTTTTGGTTTATTAAAACTTCAATTCTATCCTACTTGCTCTTCACATTGATAGGTGAAACAAACATGATCTGAAATAGGTTTTAAAAGATTGTGCCATAGTCAGTAGTACCTGGGCCAATCTTTGGTGCCACCTCTATCCCTCTAATGAGAGGAAAGTCCAAGATTTTCCCTAGTCCCTTCTCCACAATTTACCACTACATGGGAAAAGTTCCTTGACATCTCATTTTGATGTAGTGTTCAATTTACTCACTAATGCAGATCATCTATTAGGAAGATCAAACAATTATTTAAAGAATCACCTTCCAAAATGGAGTCTTTAGAGATCCAATTTCAGTCTGGATGGATATAGTGAACCTGTGCCAGTAGACTTAATTCAGAAGCAAAGACATGGTAGTGCATCTCCAAATGATACACATACAGGTGAACCAAATGTAGACCTTGAATGGCCAGGCAATTAGTTTTGGTCTGTAAAATGACAAAGTCAACAATGTAGGGCCATTTGCAGAAGAAATAACCTGATAGTGATTTCATTAAAAGTTTTCAGGGTCTGAGGCTCTACCTTCAGCTCATTCTGATGGACAAGAACTCCAGCACTGAAGACCCTGGGACCACCTCCAATGGGCCCCTCTTTCTCAGGAGCTGGACTTTCTGGGCAAGGAGAATACACAGATGTACAATAAATACTGTCAGTGGTTGCCCCCAGCCTTCAGAATAAAGTTCAAAATCCTGAGCAGGCATTAAGGCCCTCTCTGACTTGGATTTCACATTATCTTTCCAGTCTTTCTTACAACTGTTCTCATTCTCATCACCCACTCCCTATTGTGATCAAGCTTAATTACTTATGAGTTCATGGAACTATACTGAATTTCCTTGCTTCTTGTTTTTGCTCATGTCTTTCTATTTTATGAATGCCCTTTCCTCCTAGCTGTGCTTAATGAAATCCCAACTGCCTTCCATTGCCAAATTCAAAGTTTCTCTCCTTGAGGAAGGGACTATGAAACAGTTATTGGATCCTCAATGTTCTCAACACACACACACACACATGCTAATCCCCTCTGCAAGAAATTTATAGTATATAGATCTGATCTCAAAACTGAAAACTATATAAACTGTAACTATGTTTTGTGTATGTCGGTTGGGTATGTAAAGTGGGCAGTTTGTAAGATAAGATCCATAAATGACTGTTATTAAAGAATGGAAAAAATAAAGCTCTCCAAGTTCACTCTTCATATTTCACATTTTAGTCTCTGCCATGCCTCATTTGTGTTACAGATTTAATGAACATCTTCTGACTTCTTCCAGACCAGAGCTTCTCAGACTTTAATATGTATGTAAATCATCTGGGGATCTTGTTCAAATTTACAGTGTGATTGAGTAGTTCTAAGTGAGACCAGAGATTCTTCATTTCTCAAAAGATTTTATTTGATGTGAATACTGCTGGGCTAATATCCATACTTTCACTAGGAAGGTCCTAGGCCTATTAAAATTTGAGAGACTCTGCTCCAGATGGATCATCAGATAGTGATCATTTAGCTAATAATAATGGAAGATAAACTTTATTGAGTGTTTACCACATTTAATCTTATTTAATCCTCGAAACAATATTGTGCTAAAATTACTACATATCATTATCTGTACTATTGTTACAAATAAGGAAACTGAGGCTTTAGAGGGTTTAAGTATTCTGTTGTGTAAATGTACCATAGTTTTTTGATCCATTCATTTACTGATGGGCACTTAGGTTGCTTCCAGCACTTGGCTATTGTAAATTGTGCTGCTATGAACACTGGGGTACATAGATTCTTTTGGATTGGTGTTTCAGGGTTTTTAGGATATAATCCTAGCAGTGGAATTGCTGGGTCAAGATTCTATGCAGCAGAAAGAAAGAAGGAGCTCCTTTCCTTTGCAACAGCATGGATGGAACTGAAGAGCATTATGCTAAGTGAAATAAGCCAGGTGGTGAAAGACAAACACCATTTGATCTCACCTTTAACAGGAACCTAATCAGCAAAATGAACAAGCAAGCAAAATATAACCAAAGACATTGAAATTGAGAACAGGCTGACAGTGACCAGAGGGGAGAGAGGAGGGGATAATGGGGGAAAGGGTGAAGGGTTTGTAGGAACAATTATAAAGGACACATGGACAATAACAACATGGGCATGGAAATGTGAAGGAGGTGGGGAGGGCTGGGGTGGTGGGGAGGCATGGGAGGGAGGCAAAAAACTGTACTTAAACAACAATAAAAATGTTTTAAAAAAAGAGTTTAAGTAACTTGCTCAGACTCACATATTTAGTAAAAGGCAGTGTTGGAGACAAACTCAGTTCTGTCTAAAACCAAACACCAGGTCTAAATCATTATACTATCCTGTCTCCTGAGGTTAATATGTTTTCCTAAGTCATGAACCAACTCACATCTTTCTCTAATGTACTTTGACATGCTTCTGGGAGCCCTAACTATATATAATTTCTGTGAAAGTTTGAACTTTGTCTTATGGACTTTTTGGGACATGTCATCACCACCTCCAAGCTTATGCAGAAGTGAATCTTCTAAGATCCATGATAGTCCTACATAATACCTCCTACACTATCAAGATCCTTGCTCAGCTCCATCCCCCCATGATTTGGGGACTGTCAGCAATTCACTGGGTAGTACCACACAGTCTCTAATTCCTAATCAATTCATCCTCCAATTCAACAAACTTTTGACACCTGCAAACATCAGCTCACCTGTCAAAACACAGTGGATCCCAGTTTGTGGTTGACATACATTCCTCATGCTTGGATGACTTGGCTGTGTTTTAATAACATGGGAGGAATCCTCTATATTTTGAACTGCACTTGTGTTCTTAATGGAGAGTGTTCACATTGCTCTATTATCAAATCAGGAAAGGGAATTCTTATGACAATAAGCCTACATGGGGCTCCATCATTAGACAATGGGTTCAACAGCTGGTTATTGTTTGTAATACTTATTAACTTGTTGTAGTCAAGGTCGGTGACAGATACATTTTATCTTACTAGAGTCCAGTTTAATTTTTATTATTTTATTTTTTCCAAACAGGTGGCCTGATGCTAGAAAGCTGGGCAACTCCTCCAGCAGTTCCTTTGTATCCCCCCAACCTTGGTGTCACTTGGCTCCAGCTGAATGTTAAAGCCAGTTTCTTCCAATGTAAACAGCTGCCAGGTTCAGAGTGCCTGTTCAAGAACAGGTTCCTTCATGTTATGATATGACTTCCATGTGCTTAGAATAAGAGTAATAAAAAGGTCCTTTGGCAATAATAAAAAATAGTATAAATGATGATATATAATGTTTATTGAATGTTTACTAGGCTCCAGGCACCATGCCAAGCCCTTCATATGCAACTTAGTTCTTAATAAGCATTTCAAAAGGTAAACCCTCCCTATTTTACAAATTAGAAATTAAAAGGCAGAGGAAAAGCTACCAACCTGAAGACACAGAGCTGTACAATGGAGGGCCAGACCGTGTGAACCAACACAGCCAGATTTTTTAGCATTTTCTCCTAAACACAGTGCTATACCATTAAGCCATGACAATAAGCCTGTCAAGCCCTCAGTTTTCATAAGATGTTCAAGTTGGTCATGGGTAAGTTCAATCTACATTGTGAGGGGTGTAGTCTGCTGTGATTCCTGGGTCCAGACCAAAGAATGCACTGGAGGCCTCAGGGCTCTGCTCTCTCTGGTGACCTACCATAATTCTTAGACAGTTATGTCTTTTCTGCAATACACAACTATCTTCTGAATGAGAGAAAACCCAAACACAGATGGTTTTCATCACCCTTTGTTGAAAGACTTATCACCACCAAAGTCACTTTCCTCTTCTGTCATGTGGAACCCCATGAATTCCTGGCTGAAGCCATGACTGACTAGGTGCCTCCATAAATATCAGAATAAAGATGCATCTCTCTCTTCCTCAAATAAGGGTTTGGCTATTTTACCCCAAATAAGTGAGAAACATATTCTACCTTTTCTCAGCAGTGAACACTGTACACTTTTTATTCTATGGCACCCCTTGAAACACCCAGGCCCTTTCTCCTCAGGAACAAAATTTACCCATGATTCTCCTAAACTTTCCCTTACCAACAGCCTCAATAAATGACTATTCAATTCTCCTCTAGGGACCCAAATTGACCTTTATACTGACAATGCAAGGCTGAGGGAATAAGCAAAATTGCAAGCAGGGGAATGAAACAGTGTGTATGGGGGAGATGGTGGTGGTGGTGGTGGTGAGAGCTCTGTACAGTGCCTGCACAGTGCCTCACAGTGCCTTACAGTGAGAAAGGTGAGTGAAACCTTTCTCACTCATCTGTAGGGTGAGTGAAAACTCTGCAAACTCCAACTAGAATCTGGTACCTTTATTCTGGTCACAACTTGGTAGGACATGAAGAGGCCTTTACAACATGGAACATTTCCCTTCCCTCTCTTCCCTGTTTACTTGTAAACACTTTGAGAGCCAAAACTGTCTTTTAAATTTTTTCCTGCCTCTAGTAATCACAGTGCCTGCACATAGTAAGCATTCAGTATACATTTGTTCCTTTTTTAAAAAAATAACTCATATCTTCCCAATACTTAATTGAGTTATAAACTCATTATTTCTGACTCCTTCATTTCTTCTACCACTCTGAGCTTCAGTAGCACCAGTAGGACATGGCCTGAGACTACCTCCCAACCTCTAGGCTCAGTTCTTGGCATGTCAAGTCTTTTTTTTTTTAATTTTTATTTTTATTTTAATGATTGTTTAAGTAAATTTTTCTCCCCTTTACTCCCAATCAAGCCCACCCATCCCCCTCCCATCTTCCCTCCCATTACCACCCTCCCCCTAGTTTTTATCCATGTGTCTTTTAACTTTGTTCCTGCAAACCCTTCCCCTTTTCCCCTGAAATTCCCTCTTCTCTCTCCTCTGGTCACTTCCTGCCTGTCCCCTAATGCAGTGTCTTTGACTATATTTTCCTTGTTTCTTTGTTTTGTTGTTTAGGTTCCTGTTAAAGGTGAAATCATTTGGTATTTATCTTTCACTGCCTGGCTTATTTCGCTTAACATAATGCTTTCCAGCTGCATCCATGCTGTTGCAAAGGGTAGAAGCTCCTTCTTTCTTTGGGAATTTTCCCAGGATTTGTCCCCTGAGCCCTTCTCCTTCTTCTCTTTTGTCGCAGCTCATGTGGCCCTTCAGAGTTCAAACAGCCTTATCTCATGGTTTTACACTCCTGACCTGGGGTCACCATCTCCAACTCCTCACCCAACTCAGACTTCACAGACCTTCCCCACCAGGTTCCTTTCCCAAGCGCAGTTCCTAAAAACCTTTCTCTGGCCTGAATCCAGAAATGCCTCTCCTCCAGTCTCTCTTTTCTCTACTCACTTGGGAAAGGAGGTCAGACAGCAAGATCTGTTTTCTCTTTGAATTTTATCCTTCCTTTTAGCACCCAACACAGTGGCTTACATTTACTTTGCTCTTCTGCACACTCCCACCACCCCTGCCAAGTTTCTGTATTCAACATGAACCACAATGAGGTTTATTTTCCTAATCCTTTAAGGCTATAGGAGATCCCAGCAGTTATTGAGGTCACAGTAGTGACTGAAATAGAAAAGTGAGTCTAAACACCTGTCCAGTTTATAACTTCATCATCAAGATCATATCATTATTAATACCTTTTATATGCCAGACACTGTGCTGGATGCTTTATAAATGTTATCAACAAGATTCATGTCCATACCTTTAGGTAGACAGCAATAGCTCCATTAGAAAATGAAGCACTAAATAATTTCCTCACTTTCCTCACTTGTCAAACTGTAAAGCTGGAATTTGAAAGGAGTTTTTTTCTCAAAAGTCTGGGATGCCTCAGTTCCCTTAAAGATGCTGAAGACACCTCATTCCCACTAACTACTGACATTTTGTCTGTTTGTTCTATAGCCTTTACTCTCCTAGAATTTTAGGGAAGGTTGTAAATGAATCTGTCACTCTCAGAACTGTTTGTATCCCATCCTAGAAGGTACAAAACCACTAAACAACAAGACAACATTACCTAAATGCCTGCAGACACATCCTAATGTGTGGCCACATTGACCTCCCTGGTGGACCACTGCAGCCAGTATTTTCTGTCTGACCCCATCCCAGCTTTTTCCTGAACTACTAGGAGATAGGCAACAGACTTCTGGGACTGGCCAGCTGCAAGTTCAGGGCTAGGGGAAATAGGCAGTTTCATAGAAAGCTCCCTGAAAATGTTCCCTTCCCTCTCTCCCCATTTACTTGTAAACATTATGACAGGCAAAACTGTGTTTTGTTTTTTTTTTTTAAATTTGCACCTCCAGTACCTACCACAGTGTCTGCACATAATAGGCATTCAGTTTTAGTTCTAGAAATATTGCTGACAACCTGGCTGGTGTAGCTCAGTGGATTGAGCACAGGCCTACAAACCAAAGGGTTGCTAGTTCGATTCCCAGTCAGGGAACATGCCTGAGTTGTGGACTAGGTCCCCAGTGTGGGGCACATGAGAGGCAACCACACATTGATGTTTCCCTCCCTCTTTGTCCTTCCCTTCTCCTCTGTCTAAAATAAAAAAAAAAATCTTAAAGAAATGAAAAACAGGGTTTTTTTCATGGATATGTAAAGAAAATCTAATCCAGGAAAGATCTGGTTAATTGAGATTCTGCCAGGTATATTTTATGGCTGAAGAAGAAAGGTTTATAATTACAAGCACATTTACATAAAACTATTGGTATATTTGGTATAGTTTAGGATGTTTGAAAACCGATTGTTCCCATGAAAGTACAAACATTTCTCTTACTGTTTACCATAGCATTCTGGAAGAAACAGAGGTAAACAAAGGTAGGCTAAAGTCTGTTTCTAGGACTCATGCTCAAGCACTGTGAGTTTATTGGGTTGAAGTTAATGACATCTCTTCTTTGACCTTCCCTTAACTAATGTGATAATTGTTAAGGCACTCCTCTATCATTTCACCAAATATTTCCAAAGTATTCTTTCCTTTTTTTTAATCTGCTTCTATTTCCCTGTTCTTTCTTATTATCATGTTGACACTTTCTTTGAAATAATTTGAATTCCTTTTTTTAAAGGATCATGATTATGGAGGACAACTCAACAAAGGGAGAAATCATCCATGGAATAAGAAACACTAAATCCTAGATAGTGCTATACAGGGGTGGAGGAGAAGAAGCTAATAATCACTCCAGTCAATTTCTGAGCCATCAAATGTAAAAATATCCCATCTTTTTTTAAACATTGGTTTTAGTTTTTTTTTCTTAAAAAGGAATTGCATCTTTCAATGTTTTAAATATTTTTTTAGCTCTAACTGTGCAAATAAGAGATAGAACATTTTTCTTGGTAGAAAGAGAACTTTGGGACAAATATCCTTTGTGCTTGGTAACACTTAACCCTTTATTTGTCACAATCTTTCTCCTTAGGTCTATTTTTTCCCACAGCCCCAGAGCTTACTAATATAATGATTTAAATTATTTCACTCAAATTCTGGTCCTGCCAGACTAAAACAAGTCATCATCATTGAGCTATAATCAGACAAGTTATGGAAATTTTAAAGGCAGACAGAAATTTTAATGTTTTCAGATGGAGGGTAGAGAGATTTACTTATATGGTCTTAATTCTAGTGGTTGATAGTACAAAACCTTCTTAATTATACTGGTAATTAAAAAAAATACTTGCCATATGAGAATGGTTAAGTGGTTTTAGTCTCAGGACTAAAAGTGAAAATTTCTGAGGTTGTCCTAAACAAATTCTTATTTACCAAATGTGGGCAAATTTCATTCATGTGACTGCAGCAGTAACAGTCATGAGAATTCTCATCCTGAGTCTGTTCTTCCCTACTATGTGCCTCCCTTCTGGGTGGTCCATGTGGCCGCTCACTCTCGATGGATGACCTTTGAAGCATGGTATTCTTTCCCACAACTTGTCTCAACAGTGAGACATCAGTTGCATAAGTGCTTGTGCAAAAATCATACAATCTCCAAACAAAAATGATTTGGATAATCAATGTAAAAATGACAAATGATCAAGTTGCCATTTATCTTTTGAAATTATTTTAGCATAAACGTGGAAGGTAAGGAAAAACTGGGACTACAAGGCCAATGACTGTTTCATGAAAAACTCTTTGAAGAGTCCCTCAAGAAGTACATTTCACTGATCAATCATATTGTTTGCATCCCCTTCCTCTTTATTGCCAGTGGAGGTAGAAAGTATTATAATAACTTGTAGACTATTTTTCTTTCTTGAAAAAAGGACTCTACAGCTTATAAATCTCACAACCAAGGACAAAATGGTCCCCTACTATCTTGTGTTTAGCAACAATTTTATTGTGAGAACATTCCAGCATTTACTATTGGCTTCAAGCAGACTGAAAAGAGGGAAGCTAGCTGTGTGTGCACATGCTTAATTAGGTAGCTTTACTGACAAAAGTGCAAAGCGTGACAAGAAACTCTAAAAGCATGATTCTCCCACAAGATGTGTGGGCCAGTCGTATAGCTTAGGTGTGCATTATCATCATACTTCTCTATCCCTTGATAAAGGTATATGGTTTTTCTCCTGTTTCTAGAATTATTACCCTCACAGAGATCTTTCTCTTACCTTTGAGTTACACTTGTATAGTGGGTGACTGATAGAATCGACATAGTGGTGCCTCATGCAGCGTCGAGGATCTGAGTCCATCATGAAGGAGGTATCCGTTTTGCTGTCTGTATCTCCCATTAGTGCCAGCAGGGAGAGCATAGAAAAGGATGCAGCTAGTACATGATTTCTCATTGTTGTAAGGAAAAACTACTCAAGAAGAACAGCAGAGGGAGGCAGAGGACTAAAAATCAGAAATGCCTTCACCTCCTAGGATTCAGTTCCTTCCAAGTAAAGGGCAGGATCTGGCTGAAGCTTTCTGGTTGTCATTGTCCTTTGTATGCCAGAGTTTTGTCTTACTCTTTGCACTTGCAATCCATCATCACTGTATCTGCTGCACAGCTGGAATGAAAACAGAAATTATTTCCCCCTGAAACATTTACTGAGAAAAACTAATGCTACCCAGGAAGTATTGAGTAGAATTTTTCCATGTGATTTTGAGTAGAAAATATTAGTTTCTAAAGTGTCATTAGCATAAACTGTCATCTACTCCAGACCTCCTCCATAGCTTATGCTACATATTTATAACCATTTTAGGGTAGAAAAAGTGGCTTAATGGAAGCACATATTGACTTTAATTGCTAGAGTCCATGTTCCTATGAGCAAGAACACTTTGAACTCATGGTAAAGATTAAACACGTGGTTCTGGCCTAACTGAATTTGGTGGTCTCATCATTATCCCTGGCTGGTGGTGTCTATTCAGTTTCTCAGTAAGCTTTGATAACATCAGCTTACAGAGAAAAAGAGGTGAAAGATCAGCACTAATGAACACAGGTCATGTCCCATGGGAAGGAAATACATTTTCCAATTCCAAGTCCATACCCACCCACCCACCCACTCACCACCTAGTTTTCCATTTCTGTGTTCTGGACTCATCCTGTTTTTGTTTTAAGCCCCAATGTTACCCAGCATCAATGACAAACTGCATCATAAATACACATTATGCTAATTGGCCTCCAGTGTGGTTAAGGCAATACTTGTATTTGCCAGTACAGTCACACATTTCTGCAGTCTTTGTAGCCTGAGCACATGGTATAATTTGAGAAAATAAGTGATTGTTGGAGCAGTAACTTACCAATGCAATGGGATCATACTATACTGGTTTTCCTGAAATTTGCTTTGTTCCTTTAATCATATACCTCTTAAACAAAGGGCTAGGGTCCAGAAATCTCCCCAAATCACCTCATTAACCCCCAAAGCATGGTCAACATTGATGCTTTTTATCACAACAGAAGACAAAGAGTATAAAAAATATCTTCAAAAATTTAGGAAAATTGGGGGGTAGGGCTGACATTACATCCAAAACAAAAGGAACATGATAATCAAAGCTTCAGAAAATTTTTCAAACATTTCAGATAAAAAGATTGATTTTTGTTCACAGTACAATATTTTTAAAAACTTCCTACTCATGGACAGTCTGAATAAACAGGGCAAAGTATTGATGAGATCAAGATTAGAAGTTTTAGCCCATATAAGTCAATCAGTTTTGCTCTAATAGAATGGCTCAAAGTCCACTTAGCTTCAGTTAGCTGTCTGTGAGTGTAGGGCAGGTGATCCCAAGCAGAAAAGGGTGTGTGACATAGGGCTATTTCAGAGCACAACGTCATTGGCAATGGCAAAGCCTCATCATGTATATTTCAGGGAAGTTCTATAAATTGAAGGAAAAGCAGGAATCAGTAACATGGGGACCCACCTGGACTCTAACACTGCCATTAATTAGCAGGGAGACCTTGCACGAGTCATTTAAACTGCTCAAGCCCCAGATTCCTCACCTTTGGAGGAGGGGTATTGGAAAAGATTACAAATGCATTTCCCTATTGCTCTAAAATGCAATTACCTGATAACTTATGGACTCAGTCTCCATACCATCATCTCCATATGCAGAAGATAATCCTAAACTTGTGGAGACTATCTGTTCATATAATTTTGTACCATTTTCCTTTATGTGCATGCTAATGGAAACATCTCATTAAAATTTATCAAGCCTGAGCTGAAAGCTCCAAGTTGGCAAAGAATACAGAAGAACATCTTTTGTTTTCTTTTCAGCTTCATAGTCTAGGTTTTCCTATGCACGTTACACTGAAACCCACCAAGACTTCAGTTCAAAGAGGCAGTGTCTTTTCTTTTTTGGGGGGGTGTTCTAAGTTCAGAGGCTACAATAATACTGACCATTTCCTGAGTTTCAATATGACTATATTATCCCTAGCAGTTATCTGTCTCTTTGAAGCCTTAATTAGTCTCAAAAAGAGAATTTATTAGATTTCTCCTTTCACCACTCCATTTTACAGATATTTCCCCCAGGAGTCAATGGCAAAGGGATGAAGGTAAAAACAGACATTCTACTCCTAGCCCTCCTTCCTCACTACCAGCACCTTCTCTTCAGAGCCATGGCCAAAAGGTATGGTCAAATGAGCAAAGCAAATGAAAGAAAAACATGTATAACATGAAAGTAAAGAACAAGCAAGAACTTCAATAACAAAACTCTATATATGTATATGGATGGTTGTATTGGTTGGCATTTCATCCACAAAAAATAACATATAAAAATATAAATAGCCCCTAAACAGAAATGAAATACAGACTTAGAGAGAGCAGGTTGACAGTTCTGGGTGGTGGTGGGGTTCATTAAGGAGTGGAGGGATCAAGAAAATGGACTCATGGGCATGGACAACAGTGTGGTGATGGTGAGGGGTAGAGGGTAGGTGGGGGTGGAAGAGGGTATCAGAAAGATAAATGGTAATGGAAAAATACAAAAAAATAAATTAAATTAAAAAGTAAAAACAATAAAAAAATAAAATAAATAAAGATAAAAAACCCTTAAACATGGAAGATGTGTATGCTCACTCATCTAAGATAAATGAAAATTAAAGTACTTTGAGATAGTTTGTTCAACCAATCAAATTTACAGATTACAAAATCTGACCATGCGCCCTGTGAACAAGGCTATGGAAAACTGACCCATTCTAAAGTAGTACAGTATAAATCAATATAAATTCTATAGAGGCCAACCCGGCAATATCTATTAAAATTGCAAATGTACATAACTTAGACCCAGGAATTCCACTTCTGAGAATTATCTTACATGTGAGATCATGTAAGTGTATGGATAATCACTATAGCATTGGTTGCTATAGCATAAAATATAGCACAATATATTCATCAATAGGATACTGGTTAAATATATTATACAACATTTATACAATGGGATACTATGCAACTATATAAAAAATGCAGAAGATCCAAGTGGAACATTTGTGAGAGCTATGGTGATGTATCCAGCTTCTAGGCCAAGATGGGTCATGGCAAAGACTTCAAGAGTCCTGGAAAGAAAGGATGAAATAAGAGATCTGGAAAAAGGACAAGAGAGAAAATGAAGAGCAGAACACGTTAAGCAGTATCTCCAACAAAAAGAGTGAATATCTGGGATTTCATGATACATTTGGATCCCTTATGTTGGTTTCTTTTTGTAAAATTTTTTTTTCATTAAACTAAAATATTCTCTAAGAAACAAAAAAACAGGGAGAGACAGGAATATAGATTTGTGTCTATTTGTATTTACATAAGGAAGCTCTGGAAAGACACCCAAGAGACTATACCATTAGTTACCTGTGGATGTTGGAGGACAGGCATGGGAGAAAAAATTTTCAGTCTATAGCTTTTTTATTTGTAGATTTTTGAACTTGTGAATATACACCTATCCAAAATTTTACTTAAAAATAATATTTTATCTTTTGAAAGCTAATTTTAAAAATAGTAATTAAGATAATGAATGTTTAAAGTCTGTGTCAGTTTTTTAGTAGTATATTTTTCTTTCTTTTCTTTAAAACATTTTTTATTAGTTACAGAAACAAAATTATAAATGTATGTTTTATTTTATGTTTACTTCATATCTTTTTTCTATGCATTTTTTTTGCATCTTCTCCTATATGTGAAACCTAATCAACAAAACAAACAAGCAAGCAAAATATAACCAGAAACATTGAAATAAAGAACAAACTGACAGTAACCACAGGGGAGGTGGGAGGGGATAACATGGGAAAGAAGAGGCAGGGAAATCAAGGAACATGTATATATTTTTATTTCTTATAAATATGGAAAGACAAGCCAGTCTGTTCTTTGTTTTTATGCACTACTGCCACCTAGTACCAACATCCTGAATTGCAAGCACAGTTAATCTTTCTTTCCTAAAAGGTGAATAAAATACTTTTGCAAGCAAATATCATGAAGTTTATACTGATAAAGAGATAGTTAACATCACACAAAATGTAACTGTATTATGTGATTTTCTCTTTAAAGATGAGAAGTTGAACCCAGAAGTAATAATAAAGGTAAAGTATAAAAGAATAACAGAGGAAGTGTTGCTGTACTACTAATAATAGATTTTTCATTTCAACACACAAAGCACGATACTTTTTGTTCAGTTTTTATATTAGCCTTTGAAATAAGAATGCAAGAAACAATATAAATATGCCACAGAGCTCACAGAACTTCAAAATATAAAGGTAAGATTCTTGCAAAATAACATTGGGATTTTGACCTTAAGTGTTCAAACTGAATAAGTCAACACTGTTGGTTTAAAGAAGGAATAAACGTAATGCTTAAGAAAAGAGGGATATTAAGTTGAGTTGTCCTAACATTGTGTTGGTCAGTATGTGCATTGGTGAGAATGTGCAGAGTACTGAGGGAAATGCTCACAAAGAGGAAAATTAGAAATGAAGGAAATTTACATCACTTGAGATTCTGACTTTATGGAAGTCTAAGGGTATCTGTGGGAGGGACCCAAAATAGAATTATCTTCTAGAGGGTGGGCCCCTTGTAGAATAGGAGCATTCTAGGAACCCATCTGCATCAGTGTACCAACTAGCATTGTTGTGAGAGACTGCTTCTTGGTTCAGTGAATTTTTTTGAAGACTCTTTCAACTTGTTTGCCCATTCCATGATGGGTGATTTATAAGTGCACCTGCCCACATCACGCTGAGTGTTCAGCAGTTTTTGACCAAAAATGCCATGGCCACCATGCCCTAACATCTTTATTCACCCAATCTCACCCCAAGTGACTTTTTTGTTTGTTTGTTTTCCCGGGTGAAAAAAGTCCTCAAAGGGAAATATTTTGCAGATGTGGAAGAAGTGAAGCAAAAAAAAAAAAAAAAAAAAAAAAAAAAAAAAAAAAAAAAAAAAAAAAAAAAAAAAAAAAAAAAGCAGAAGCACTCAAAGGCATAAAAATTGACAAGGTCAAAAACTGTTTTGAGAAGTGGAAAAAAAGTCTCGATAGATGTATTGCATCAAATGGAGAGTGCTCTGAAGGTGGCAAGTTTAAACACGTAAGAATACACAATTTTTTAATAAATAAATTCCAGTTTTGGGGGCCCCCTCTTATGGCTGTCTTAAGGAGCTTCTGTCATTTTTCTCAAAATTTAATTCTAATTTGTTTTTTAAAGATGCTATTTATTTTTAGAGAGAAGAAAAGGGAGGAAGAAAGAAAGGGAGAGAAACATCAGTCAGTTGCCTCTCACACTCCCCCAACTGAGAACTTTGCCCACATCCCATTCATGTGCCCTGACCAGGATTTAAACCAGTAACCTTTCAGTCCACAGGATGACACCCAACCCACCAGTCAGGGCTGCTTTCATTTTTTAAAAGCCATATACCATAAAATCAAATGCTGTCTATCAAGACTTAGAACCTCAACCCAGCAAATGATGGATTAAATGAGAGAATGACTCTCTTGTTGAACTCAGTAGCCCCAGGGCTGCTCTGTGCTTTGGGTACAGTCTCTGAGACATGGTCTTAGCCAGTGTACAGAGCCCACATTCTAACAGCTCCAATGTGGACCTTTTGCTAGCAGGAGAGGCATGGAGCTTGGAGTGCCCGGCTTTGGAGCTACCCACCAAATGATACCAGTGGAAAAGAACAACTGGTGCCCAGATTTCCCCACCTGTCACCTTCAGCGAAATAATGTAGCAGAGCTTACAGTGGACCCAGCCTCCTGGGTGAGAGATGGTGTTATGTCCACAAATCAGTTCACTCTTGGGCTGACCTTCTGCCTGGCAGAGGGTAAAGTGCTGATTTCTCACAAAGTTATTCCAGCAACAGGCTAAAACAAGTGGCATGTGCCAAGAATGGCCTTTTTCTTGCCCTGCTTGCCAGACAAGGGATGATGGTACTCCAGTATGCATATCCGCCTGCACCCCCTCACACACTCAGGGCTTTTTTCAGTACTAATATATGGAGGTGTTGCCTTCTGTGGTTTCTTTTAATAAGCATTCATTCAACACATTCACTGATCACCTACCATGTGTCTGTTGATATTCCAGGAGATAAAAGTTAAATATCGGGGAAAATAATAGGTCCTATCCTAATTCCTTCTTCCAGCTCACTGCATCTACCAGCACAGAGTCTTGACCTGTTGTTTTCCTGAATCATTCTTTGAACACATTGATAAACTCCCTTAACATCTAATTTGTATCCAACATGCACTGCATCATTTCAAAGAAGATTAAGTTAAGCGGATAAAATATAATGATTCTGGAGTGGTGTCAGTGTAACAGACAGAATTATTTGATATTTATTATGATTTAAAACAATCACATCAGCCATGAGTAAGGTAAGGATGGCAGAATGTAGAGCTTCTCTCAAAGGAATTGCTCCCCACCAAAATCAAGGATTTCAGTGTAGAAGAAAGTTTGCCCCTAGATAACACCATACTAGGATTAGAAAAGCAAAAGACTCAAGGTCTAATCAGAGAGTGTGAAGTGCTAAGTAACCCCTTCCCAGGAACTCACAGAATTCCAATTGGATCTAGTCAACTAGATGCCTTGGAGAATAGGTCAGATGCCTACTCCAAAGGCACTTAATTTATAAACTGTAAACAGCATGTTGGATTCTATAAAGCATCCCATGCACTCAATGAATGAGTTTTTAATAATAAGATGACATTATTCTTATCTGGCAGCATATCAGTAGCAGCCAAGAAGCCAAGCTTGGGCTGACTATGAATGCTGCCAGGTCCCCAACCTGCCAGCCTCAGGTAGCTCCAAGGATAGGGAGCCACAAGGTCAATGGGGAGGGTGTGGCTCCTGCCCCTGTTGTGTCATAGTATCTACACTACAATCAGAGGTTGAAGAAGCATGTGAGGCCCCCATTGTGCCACCTTAGGAGAGAGAAAATGACATCCTTGTGATTAAATAGTAGTCACCCAGTCTGGGATAGGACTCTTTGTTCTCCTAATCTGCATTACTAGCCAAGCATGGTCAAACTCAGCTGTGATGGTGATGGAGGAAGAAAAGAGATGGGAGAAACAAAAGGAAAGGTAAAATATAAATCAGGAAAGAAGCAGTAAATAACAATCCTGGGGTGATCAGGGGTGAAGAAAAAGGACTGGGACTTGAAGTATAATGGTACCTTGGTACTCATCATTAATTCTTTCTGGAACTCATGATGCACTTTCTCTTGCAAGGCGCGTCATGATTCATTCAAGTTCTAGCAAGTGTGACAAGTCCCGAGCAAACATCGAGTGCTGAAACATTTTTCTCTTGTCAAAATGCGAGTACAGGGTTTGACGAGTTCTGAAGCCAATGAGTACTGAGGTATGACTGTAATTTCTTGAAATAAGTCAATTCTCAAATGGATCCACTTATGTATATATGTACTCAGATTGAATAAATTCACTGTTTGAGAAGGGAGTGGTATAGGATGACTCAACCCTGAGACTGGCTAAAACTTAAAATTCTGATTTTCAGGAAATCAGGGGAATCTTTCATTGTTATCTAAACTCCCACTTACTTATAGCTTTCATCTTTTTCTCCTCAAACCTATTTCTAGACTATGTTGTTAGTATCCCATTTACCAGTGTTTTACACTCATTTGCCAGAAATATTAGATAACAATTCCACTATATTCTGAAACCTAAAGAGCATTCTACTGTTGCCTGATATGGTAGAAAGAAGGCTGATTTGAGGAACCTCAAGCTTTGAGTCCTACCTTCCCATCACTGGCTATACAATCTTGAACAAGTGACTTGACTTCTTTGGAACTCAGGTTCCTTATTTGCAAAATGAATGGAATGGTCTAGATGCTTCTAAGACTATCAATTTCTAACATTCTCTAACTATAAGCTTATCAGAGTATAGCATCTGCTTTGGAGCTACATAGTCTCCAAATCGATGCTATAGAAAGAGTCCCTTCCATACTCAAGAAGTTAATGATTGTGGAAAAGTTTAAACAAATTCTCATGTGGTGCCTGAGGCAACACTGAATGCTAAACTATAAGAATTTTTCCCTTGATAAGGCCATATTGATGGCCTGAAATAAAAATAGCCCTTAAAATCAATTTTATTCATAAATTAATATGTGGTTAATAATAGGAGGCAGTTTGTAAGGATATTTTACCAGTTCTTATTTATCTTAAAGTTGTCTTAAAATGTATATGTAGTGTTTTTTCCAGTCTCCACCAAATGGGGAGAGAAGAAAGAAATAATAGTCAATCATTCTAGAATTAAACTTCTTTCATTTGATGATGGTGTTGATGATGATGATGATGATGATGATGATGATGATGATGGTATAGGCTGAGTTCAACACTGCTGAATGACTCTTATTCTTAAACTGAGGCTGAGACACAGATCCTCATGCCCAAATGGAGCCATATGTAATGTTCTGGTTCAAGATAGAAAAGGCAAATTAATTAGAAGAGTTCTTTTCTCCGCAGATATAGAATGAATAAGGTTCTAGTTGTAGAGAGCAAGGCACTCTGCTATGTGTGGAACCTTTGTGCTAGGGATGGTGCATTCTTGAAGCCCTGGACTGGAACTTAGGTCTAAAAGAGTTACCCATTGTGTATGGTTCTTGGATCCTGTGCTGGGCTTTTTTGGGTTTCTGTAGTTTCTATGCAAAGACTCACTCTTAACAGTTGACAAAACTAACAGACTTTTAGAATACAAACCTTGCATACATTGGAAATGAACCCTGCATATCATAGGAACATATCAAGTTCTAAAATACCACCTTGTATTTGAAAGAAAATTGAACTTTGAATAAGGACTGACTTTCCTTGATTCTTCCTATCCATTAGAGGAAGAATCTACACTTTATTTAGAGATAAAGATGGGATTTTTTCTCACTTGAAGAGTGAACCTTCTTTTCTAACATCAAGTAAAGAAGGCAACTTCAGGTCTGATTACCCATGGTCAAAAAGCACAATACAGTTGAAGACTTTTCTGCCAGTAGTTTCAATTTTTTCTCTAAATCTAATGAGCCCACTAAAAATTTTTACTGATTTGGTGACAAACTGTCAGAAAATGCTTAGGGGTAGCCTGTCTATAGTGCCACAAATCAACAATAGCCCTAAACATGGAATCCTCTTCCATCCCTCATCAATAAGTAATAAAAATAGGGAGGGAGAAAGCCACAGAAGAGAAGGAAGAAATATTATTTTTCATGCTCAAAATCTGCCGCTGCCCTCTCAATGATTTCAAATAGCACATTTTCATTAGGAAAAGTTTCCTTCTTTCCACCCACTTCCTCCTAGGAAGGGGGTTTCATGTGAGGAATGAGACACATTCTAATCACTCACCTTATGTTAAACCCTTTGGAAAGGAAACAGGAGAATTTTGAGATAACCAACCCAGGGACTCAGTCCTGCAAAACACATGGATGTACTCTACATGTAGAAAAGAAATGGTGGCCAAGTGTTTGGGGACCCTGGTGCTGATGTAATTTGACACTGGTTCTGCCAGTGGACTGCTGGCTCTGGTGTAAGAGCCTTAGGAGAAGAAAGGTGACCAGTGTTAGCTCAGGGTACAAGCTTCTGTTTACCCTGGAGCCAAATTAGTATGCTGGCTTTTCTTCAAAGTGTTTCCATGCTACATTTGAATCTTCTCACCCACAGCAACGTTTTGGAATGATGAGTAGTGACCTCACCTAACAGCTGTAGAGCCCCTAGTTAGAAATGAAGCATAAACAATAGGAGCAATATAGTCTTTCCATACCTTTTCTTTCCAATGGTAGGATTTGAATACTGAATTCAATGTTATTGCTATGTGAAACACTTGTGCATGCAGACCTGTATCAAAGGGATAAGGTTAAAATAATATCACATTAAAATATGTTTCCAAAAAAAATGATTTCCTGTAATAACTCTGAAATTCTTGGGCTGTTGTTTTTCTGTTTGTATCTTGCTTTGCTTAAATAACATATATTATAACTATATCTTTTGGTTGCTAATTCTGCAACAATTCTCTTCTGCTGCCTTTAGATTTCAAAGCTCAAAAAATTAAATTCTGAAAAGGAGGAATTTCTCAAAATTTGAGGGGAAAATCATAGGAACATATCAAGTTCTAAAAGACCACCTTGTATTTGAAATAAAATTGAACTTTGAATAAGAATTGAATTTCCTTGATTCTTCCTATCCATTAGAGGAAGAATCTACACTTTATTTAGAGTTAAAGATGGGATATTTTTTTCACTTGAAGAGTGAACCTTCTTTTCTAACATCAAGTAAAAAAGGCAACTTCAGAGTTCAAACCCTTCTTCCTGGGAGTGAGTAGGTGAAATTAAGGGAGACTTTCCTTTCTGAAAATGTGCTATTTGAAAATCTGCAGTGGCAGATTTTGAACATCAAAAATAATCCTTTCTCCTCTCTTGTTACTTCTCCCATTACCTGCTTTCTTTTTATCTTTATTCCCTATTGATTAAAGAATGGAAAGGAACTCCATGTTTAGAGCTATTGTTGGTTTGTGACACTGCAGAAAGGTCACCCCTGAGCATTTTCTGACAACTCATCAACTTTCTTAAATGTGTTAACCTGTTGCCCTTTCATTTTTAAAGGATACTGGAATTGGTTGGATCACAGCTTAAAAGAAAAAGCTGGGATTAAGCCAGCCCTCTTGGAAGAGAGAAAACTGTATGAAAAATTCTTAGCTTTTATAGAAAAAACAAAAAGAAAAATTATCTAAATTTAATAGAACTAAGTTTAATACTCATGTGCAGATTTTGACATGAGGGTGAAATGGACCCTAATTGTATGAATTCCTGATTATAAGCGCTGGGGATATATCGCCAACTGAAGTTACTTGTTTTTTGAATTTTTTGAGTCAGCACTCTTTCTAACAAGAAAGTTGTTGTTCCAGAATGTCAACCCTATCCAGGGTGTTACATTCTGACTATTGAAAATAGGTCTGGCGGTATGATTCTCAGCAATATGTGCTCATCCATCAGACTCTGAGACCCTCTGATGAAAGGGACAGTAAGCATAAATGATACCAAGCAAACTACAGACAAGCACACAAGAAAAAAAGTTCTGTAGATGTGAGGGCTAGTTGGCAACAGAAAGAATGCCATTGGCACAAGATTCCTCAAAAACTCAAATGTGTAGGCGTGTGAATTTGCAGCATGCAACCTGCACAGCCAAGCCAGCATTTATTTCAGCACCAGCTTGTCCCATACTGCTGTACATAGATGAGAGTTTTAGAAGGATTTCCCACTCTTTGTTTTCTCTTGGAATCAAGCATAGAAATTCATGGTTGCTGATCTGATGGTTAAGGAGTGGGTACTACCAGCTGGAATGTTGCCACTGGCAGGGGCAGACAGGAAAATAGGAATGCTCTTAATGAAAAAGAAAACCTTTGATGGACAAAAGAGTGGTTGTATTTTTACCCTCTCCCTTCATGCTGCCAGGCGTCTTTAAATAGATCCTCTGGCCTAGGGACTTGTATGGAATAATTCATATTAAAACCCAAGAAGTGGCAGAGGAGGGGAGTTGGTTCTTTCTTCTTTCTTTTCTTTCCTTTTTTTCTTCTTGTCAAGCTAACAGGAAAAGACTCATCTTAATTCAACTGTGTTAATTTTTTTCTTTGGGTCTTTTAATGAACTTTAGCTAATTCAGAAAGACTACCAAAGCTCTTAGGGAAAGAAAAGTAATAGGAAGCTGCATTGTAGATTGCTCTTTAATACCTTTTGGTCCCAAGGACATTAACAGCATCTTTTAAAGATGCTGCACAGAGGGGGTTGCGTGAGGCTCTTAAATGGGAATGTCTAATTGAAAAGTCCAGTTCTTTCCATTTACAACCCATAAACCAATCTGTTGTTCTGTGTTAAAAGAAGAAAAAAACACTAGAAAAACTCCTCCCCATCTCCCCAGCCCCATGCATTTTTAGTTCAGCTTAACCCAGGATCCATTTCTACCCTCTCCCTTTTACCAAATGGGTTTCATAAAGACATGTAGGAACATGTTAGCCAAATTAAAAGTCCTGTTTCTCTTTCTTTCTCCTTAGTAAGAGAAGAATGTGGGAAAGACAGAGAAAGGGGGCAAGGCAGGGCTTAAGGATCCAGGGAGATTTGTTTCAAGTCTCTTGTCTCTTCCTCTGAAAGAGAGAATAACCAATTTTCTTTTAATGTAGGCCTAAGTGCATCCAGGCATTCCCATAGCACTCCCAACCCCAGCCCTTTGCTGGAGATGTGCGGGTCACTGTGATGGTATGCTTGTCCCTGCCAGCCCGGGTCCCTCCAGCCCTGCTCTCAGCAGCCTAAAGGGTGGCTGAGCCATGAGGCTGCTCCTCTCTCTGAGTGGGTTAAGGGTCAGGGCTCCAAAAGCCCCCCAATTTTATCAGTTCAGCAGAGCTACTGCCAAGAATGACATCCTGGGAATACTATGGAGATAGAGAGACCTCAAGGAAAAGGACCCAGGCTGTCAGGAAAACAGGCAGAGCAAAGAGTAATCTCACAATGTAAGGAGCTCAGGGGAAGGGAAAAGGGGGCAGGGTGGAGGTGGTGGAGAGCAAAAGAAAAGAAAGTCCACATGACACCCAGGATGATTCCAGAAAGGGCTGGAGGAGGACTTGTAGGAAACAAGTACCCAGACATGGCACTGCCAGTCTAGCTGGATTCTGTTCTGAATTAGATTATGTGAAAGAAAGAGGGGAAATATATAGCCTGCCAGCTGTTCAAAGGCTTACAACCTTGCTTTTATTGTCCGGGTAAGTTGGTGAGGTGGGGCATCAGAGGAATTCCAAACATACCATCCAAGAAAAATTTTAATATGTTCTACAGTGTCATATACAAAGAGGAAATGACAGCTGATCAGAGCCATGGCAGGCCACAGAAATCTGGGGCCTGGAGCTCATCCACCCTAACATGGCCTAACTTCCTTCTGCTTTAGCACTTCTCAGTCCTTCCACCTGCCTCCCAATCCTTTCTGCTCCCAATGGCCCAGCCAAAAGGCCTGAACAAAGTAGCACTGACTGACTTGTCATGGGAAGAGGTGAGGGTAGGCTAGAAGGCTGCTGGCCAAGAAGCTGAGGACTGGCTAGGGTGAGTCAGGCACCCCAGGGAGTCAGAGGCACTTTATCCACCTGCTGGGTGTAGGGGGGGTATCATCTGCTAATAAAGACCAAATCAAGGACCCTAGTGATGGTATCTTCAGGGGTTTTTCCTAGTAACCTACCTGTGTCAGAAAACAGAAGACTTGATTATTTGAAAGCAACATTGTATGGTTCTGATGGAGACCTGGGTTTGGAGAACAACTTCTGGCAACTTTTTCCCAGGGGCCTCTTGAATTTAGGTCAGGCCCAGAGGTCATTGATTTTGATCCTGGAAGTTGGACAAGTAAGTGGTGGGAGATAGTGACTGCATCTTCATCTGTACATGTTTCTAATTCAATGATTCATTAAGGGCCCCTCATGTCAGCTTCTGAGTAGATTTCAGATAAAGACAATATGTGACCCTTTATAAAGGGTGCTCAAGAGAGCAGAACAAAAGTTAAACTGCCCTTTTCCCAACTTTCTTCTACATAGGCAGGAAAGATCCAGGCCATGATAGCTATGCAAGTAACTTGTACCCAGGATCTGCCGATAAAGGTCCAACAGTAACCCCTTAATCATAAATGAAAAGACAATTCATTGATAAGTGGCAATCATTTCAAGTAAATCAGAATAATAACAGATATTTTAAACGATTTATTATAATGAGGTCATTGCCCAGTTTACCCATTGGCAAGGCCCATTTCAGTTCCAAAATCTAACTGGAGATAACATACAGACTAAAAATGAGAGCATGGGACAATGTCTCACCCACCTTTGCACTCATAACAGCTAGCATAATTCATTAAAAAATGATGGAATGAATAATTAACCAATAAGAATAATAGTACTTGAATTGTTAGTTCTTGAAGTGGACTAAAATTGTGACCATCATTGGTGGCTGTAATTCTAAGAAACTCACCACATTTTTCAAGGACCCAGGAAAATGAATTAGTTGGAAATTGTTAAATGTATTGAAAAATGATTAATATTCCCCTTGACAGTGTTGTTGGAACTCAAATTAAGATTGAAAACTCCATAGGCGAGTTTCCATCTGTGGGTGTTAACTGCTTGGTACATAGTCATCAAGAAGGCCTCAGACAGTTTTCCCTTCACCTGAACTAATGTATTTTAAAGTAAATGACTCAAAACATTGTATTTTGTGTTCAGACACTCATGTAATAATCTGAATAATAATTTAAGAAAATTGTTTTGATTCAGCTAAATGCCTTAACAGCAGCACGTTTAAAGAAAATCACTAAAATTGTATAGTAATAGAATCCATAGCATTATTAAAGGCTTTCTCAAACAGTAAATATCCCAAAGTTGTAAGTTAACTCATTCAAAAGCCATATTGTCTTTTAATAATGCCTGCTAGGCTATTTATTAGAGAAAATCAGAAAGGTTCCCCATAGATCATGTCTCTGCTCCACACTGGACATTGGTTAACAGAACCTTAAAGTTATTTTCAGAAGACAAACTAGTGAGAAGAAAATGGGTAGGTGTTTGCTTTTGGTCTAAGCACACAATCAAAAAGCATTCTGCAGTCCCCCACCACATTTTGTTGACACCAACAACCAACACTGCATTTTAGGCATCTCTACGTTTTCAAAAGCACCTGGTATTTAATACTATATGTTGGAGCAGTTTGCCAATACCAGGTAATTTTAATTGAAATATACTAATAATATTATGACTGAAAACAGACATTTTTCACAGCATTCATATTTTTTATTAATAACAAACAGTTGCAAAGAATAGAACATGGAACTCTCATCCTGCCAAATATCCCCAAACCACCCCACCTCCTAGCACCTGAATCTCAGTAGGGAAGAGAGTCTGCCTCTTTTATGTGGGTTTATCTAGGCTCCTTGATTACAAAGAGCCTCATTTACAGGGCATTCTGAGTCATTAACATTCTGTACACAGTCAAACTTCCCGTCCCCCAAGAAAGAGTTATGTTCAGGCTTCCTAAAGCCCAATTGTTCACTTAAACAGAGAACTTATATTCAGGAGATTAAAAGAACCCTCTGAACATTCCTCAGGTAGAGTCATTCCAATAGGTCCTAGTCCTTGTGCTGATGAGAGCATCCTTTCCCTGTCACTGCTTAGACAGTGTAGCATCGGTCCTGCTGCAGGGACAAGCAGACTACTAAAAATAACCCTTTGCAATAAGGCCAAGGCAAACAGCATGCATTTCCTCAGAATTTTTGCCCAATCAAAATCATATAGTAAATCCATCCTCCTCTCTTGTCAGTCAGTAGTCCTGGCTGCATTTATGGAAGCAAAGTACTTGCACTTTAGGAGAAGAGTGCAAAAAGAACAGAATACTGTAAAGCATGGTACAGAAAGCTAGAAGTAAATGTTGCCTATTGTTTGAAGTCATTCTAACCACTCCGGAAGAGCCCTGGCAGGAGATCAGCAGCATATATAAAGTAGTAATAAAAGTAAATAGTGCGCGTTTAAACTCAAAGGTTTGCCAGCGTTAATAGTGTCCCCATTGTAAGAGGATGAGGACAGTGGGGAAGATACTGGGGAATCAGGAATCCACGTCCCCGAGTTGTTGCTTCTCAGTCTCCTTTTACATGGTCAAATATAAGAACCATTACAAAGTTACATCCAACTACGCAGCGAGTTTGAAAATCAAATCTCTTTAAGTCCAACCAAAAGAGATTTTTCTAGCCTCTCTGTCAGGCTCCCCTGCTCTGTCACAGACTTAAAAGACCCGTTTAAAACACACACACATACACACACAATGCTAGCATGCCACAGATCAATGCAAATTAAATTAAATTAATGCAAATTTAAGTGGTATTTAAAGGTTGTCTCTTTGTCTGAGAAGAGGGTGAAATGCTCCGTTTGGAAAGAAGTAATTTCCTAAGCAAGTCGTCAGCGCTTGTTTTCCTGCTTACCTTAGGGGAAAACGCAGGGCTCCTTTCTTCTCAGACTTTTCTGAGAGCTAGAAAAAGGTCCTGTTACTTCCAAATGCTTTTGTTCTTCTGTCCCTCTGTCACATGGCTTGCCTTTTATATTTGCAACACACAAAAGTTAGGACTGTTGTTTAAGCGACACAGGGAGAGAGAGGGGGGGGAGAGAGAAAGGGAAAGAGAGAGAGAATGTCAAATGGAAAAGTGCCATTGCAGTCATATATCAATCAGGCGTGCGGCCGCAGCAGCGCACTAACAAATGGAAATGTCAGGGAAATGTGAGGCGCTTGTTATCGGGGATTCACAGCCGCTGCCCACCGCTTGGCTCTCTTCCATGGAGCATCTTGCGATGGGAACAACATAGAACAAGGGCAAGAAAGTTTTCCCTGTGGGGTGGGTGGTGAACATTAAGGAAATAATGTGGGGATAAATGAATATTTTGTATTTAATTCTTTGGCGAGCATGTGACTGCCGTAAAGATGTGCAGTACGCAGTAAAGACATAGTTTCAGAAATACAAAGTCAGAGTGGCATTCTGTTTAACAATTCAGCAGCTGAATGAGACAAAGTTGAAATTCTAAGTAAGAGAGAAGGATGGGAATAAGAACTACTTCTTAGACGATGATGTCGAAGCAAGTGCAAAACACTGCCCTATTTTATATAATGTATGTGGATGGTTGGAGTTGTTCATCCATTAAATGATTTTTAGCAGTGTATCCATGATTAAATCCACAATTGCACTTTAATAAGTGCCTTCATCTGTGTCATTTAGAATAAAACTTCAGATCTTATTTAGAAATAATGAGAAAGTATAATCCTTGACTCCTTGAGATATGGGAGCATGAGACTAATAAGTAAGGCCAATCTACCACACCACAACTAGTAGAAAAATGGCAGAGGTGACTATGTGTGTAGGCTAAGCACTTGCTAGCTGGATAACAGTTATGAGCTGTGGGAATACAAAGGGAAATATTTCATAATTCTTGCCCTTAAAAAACTTAAAATTAAGACAGGAAATCATCAGCAATGTTTGTAGAAAACACAAAGAATTATTTAACCATTTACAAATTTTTATGTTAGATGGACCCAGCTCCAGAATAATTTTTTATTAACACCAATGAAGAATTAAACTGAGAATATTAATTAATAATATTTTGCATAACAATAAATGTATCATAACATTTAAAAATAATTTTTTGGGAGCCCCATATAATTGTTGATGCTGAAACTTTCACATTTGACTGTATCACATCATTTATTATTCATTAATAAATTGATAATCACATTATTACTTTTCTGCAGAATCCTTACTCCCAACAGTCGCTAATGTTTACAGGAGGTGTCTTGAAATTTTTAGGTTTACCTCCACCCTTTAAAAAGAATTCCTCTTTCTTTTGGTCTACCAGTAAAACCCTGTCTACTTGGGACCAGCCAGTCACAAACAGAATCTACCCACAAGTACAAAAGATAAATGATAAGTTCAAAGCCTTCAAAGAAAACCTGACAGTTGGCCCATAATGCTACTGGCTAAATGTCTTAAAAGCAGAAGATCAAAAAGCAAATGGAAATTGGGCCTTAAAAGTGGAAATAATCTGAAAGGGGAAATGACTTGTAGCTGAGTAAGAGGCATGGAAATAGTCATGAACACATTTTCTGGCTCAATATTGTGGGTCCGATTGGGAGGGAAGATAAACTCTTTGGCCACCAACATTTTCAATATCAGAGCTTGCAATCCACCCACCTATTCATTTCTCTTACTAAATAATTTGTGACTTTCTCAATGTATGCTTAACTCTCCACCTTGCTATCTTTTTCCTATGTATTCTCAGAGTCACTCTATCTGCTCTGAAGTAACATGAAAAGGTGTGGTTCTTCCTGTTTGGAATTTTCCAGCCTCCTAAACTCTAAGCCTCTGCAAGAGCACCAAAGAAACTGTAAAGGTTTCAAACACATTGACTACCTGACTACAAGACAGTGTTTCTCCCAGATGGAGCCCCGCTGCTTCTTCCAGCCATTATTCTGTTAGTGGTGGTGGAGAATACCATCTGCTGCCCTTTTCAAGAGGGAGGCTTTGCCTCCACCCATTGGGCTCCAGAGAACCTGTTTCTCAGCCTATCAATAGGTATCTGGCATCAGCAACTCTTTTCATCACATTATTATGCTTTTTAGAAAGGTCACTGTCCACACATGGTAACTTTACTGGCCATCAATTAATGTTGCTGAGAAAGAAGGGCTTTCTTTAAAATTTTATCTACACAAAGAGGGATGAAAATACTCCTGTTGTCATTTCATATGCACTCAAGGTGGGAAAAGTTTGGAGAAGAAGATGCCCATTATCTGGATGGAAAATTATTTAAGGAACCACTTCTGCGCCTTTTATTTCTGGTACAGTTTTCAGGTTGCCTCTCTCTTTCTTGCTAGCTCTATTGGTTATTTACAGGAGTTTCCCAGCATCCAAACACCCATGGAGTTATAGGTAATCCCAAAACAGGTAGGAGAAAGAAGCTGCCTCCTCCCTGCAGAAATTATAAGGAGCAGATCTTTCCCCTCCCCTCTTCAGGGCAGCCAGAGAACCAGGTATGACAAAGCCTGGCTCACCAGATGTGCCATCTTGAATGAGTGACCAAGGCATGCAGACATTCAGAGGTTATTTACTATGGTCACAGTGGAATCAAGAGCCCAAAGGTTACAGCAGCCAATGCAGAGAGTAACAGGGCCTACCTCTGTGACAGTGGATGATCTGGAAAGACAGGGTCTATCTATGACAACATCCTTAGCAATCTGACCTTTATGGTTGCATCTGCGTTTGCCACCATTTTATGAGCCTGGATCTCCAGGCTTTCTAGTAATTCTGTGAACTGCCCCCTATCACCACACCCACCAAAATCAGCCAGTAAATTCCTTTCTGTTTAATTAGCTAGAGACATGTTTTGAGGTTGGCAACCAGGAGTTTTGACCTGAACATTGTATTTTCCAAAGTTAGGCAAATTAAAATCATTAAGATATGAATGAAAATGTAGCCTCTACTTGTCCTAGCTATTTTCCCAAGTGGTTTCAGATACATTGTCAGTCTGTTTTAGTATCTGCTATAACATTTTGAAAGTAGAGAATTCCTATGTGAATATATGAAAACATCCATATTTTATACACATATAAGAACTTATCAAGATACTCACTAAAAGCTAATAATATTTGTCATCATATCTATGTGGATACAGATAGCTGTGTGTGTGTGTGTGTTGTGTAAAATCCCAGCATACCAGCATGGTCTGTTAGGTATGATTTACAATTATCTATGAGAATACTAACCTTTTTATCCACAGGAATCTTATTGTATTTATTCAAAAATACCTGAAATAATAGCAGCTATTTAATGTGTGTTTACTCTCTGTTGAGCTCTGTGCCAAATATTCTACATGCATTATCTCTTTTACAGACAGACACAATATCTTATACAGTAGATATTATTTGTTATTCTCCATTTTACAAAAAAAAAGAAGAGGAGGAGGAGGAGGAGGAGGAGGAGGAAGAAGAAGAAGAAGAAGAAGAAGAAGGAGGAGGAGGAGGAGGAGGAGAAGTAGGAGAAAAAGGCTCTGAGAGGATAGGTGATTCCCCTATGGTTGACACAGGAAGAAAATAGGATATATGACCTCTGGTTTTCCTATCTCCAAAAGGACAAGGCTTAGCCTGTATGCCATGCTGCCCCCATTCAACAAAAATTTACTGAGCAGTGCTTTTATGATAATGTTGTTATTTGTGAGAAATACAAATAAAAGCAGGACATCAATGCAGTTCTTAAGGTGTTAGTGATATTGTAGGGAAGAACAAAATGTTTGCTTATGAAGACACAGCCAGATAGAATGTGATCAAGGTCACAAGAAAAGCAAAATATATAGTAAGATCAAAGGTGGTACAGTTCTGGTCAAGAAGGCAGAGTAGTTGGACATAGCATTCACTTCCTCCCATAACCACATCAAAATTACAACTAAATTTTTCAGTTTTATATCATATATGAATAAAATAATATACTTATTGATTTTTTCTGTCTGACTTATTTTGCTTAGCATGATATATAAAACTTAAAGCAACAAATGAATAAACAAGGAATACAAACAAAAACTCAGACACAGTCAACAGTCTGGTGGTAACCAGAAAGAAATGGGGTAAAGGATAGTGAAGAGTAAAGGGAGTCAAATATATGGTGACAGAAGGAGATTTGACTTTGGGTGATGGACACACAAAGCAATATACAGATGATTTATCATAGAATTGTACACTTGAAACCTAAATAATTTTAGCAATTAATGTCACCCCAATGCATTTAATGAAAAACAATATCTATATCACTGTGATATGGTGTTAAATAAACTTTGTTTTTCCTTGGTAAAAAAAAATGTACAACAAAATTATAGAACAATCAACCTGAATAACCATATGAAGACTAGCTGAACAGAGCCTTATAACTAGGGATTAGAGAAGAAACCACATTGAGACTGGTAGGAGGGGCAGAGGTGTGAAACAGCTGGCCCTGAACCCATTTGTGGTGGTTGAGAATCTGGAGGGGTATCTCAGCTGCAGAGGTTTCCCTGAGAAGTGAGGGGTCTCAGCCCCATGCCAGTGCCAGAAAGAAGAGCCCACATAATATCTGGCTGTAAAAATAAGTGGGAATTCTGCCTATCTGGGTAACACAGAAGGCTACTGGAAACCAAACCATCCTATTAGGCATGAACTGTACAAACTCTCCCTTGCAGGCATTCACCTTAGGCTCCAATGGAGAGACCACAGGGTGGGGGCACCAGAGACATACAGGGAGAAACTGAGTGGTGTGGCTTCAGGGCAAAGACTGAAGGAATGGCTACAAATGTCCCTGTATTGAGCTTTCCTCTCCCGTAGCCACATCTGAATCTACATTAGCCTGGTGAACTCCATTAGTTCCATCCTGTTGACTCCCTGAGATCTTGCTTTACCTAATTAGAGCAGGGTCCAAGGTTCTTTCAGTGGAAACCAGCCTGGTTGCATGTTTCAACCTTCTTTAAAAATTCTTGAGGCATTCTGATCAAGCTGAAGTCTGAGAGAGTAGAGGTATACAAAAGAAACTGAGTTATTTGGCTTCAGGGCAAGGTATGGAAGGATAGCCACTATTGTCCCTGTAATGAGCCCTCCACCCACACGACCAAATCTGAATCTCTATCAGCCTGATGAAATACACTAGCTCTACCTTGATGACTATCTGAGACCTTGCCCCACTGAAAAGGTCCACAGATCCCGGGCAGGTGACAGCTGTACCCAGTGTACACTGAGGCATATGCTGAGAGGCTTCAGGTACATAAGTGGTGCCAAATCTGAATCTGTATTAACCTGGTGAACAATTGGCCCACTCTGGTGATTCTCTGAGTCCTATACTGACTGAGGTTCTTTCAGAGAATGAGCATTATGGACAGTTGGAAGGCAGTGGAAAGCCTTGGAGTGCCTTGGATCATCTGATGACCTGCTCCAGGCCAAGTACTGGTAGCAGCTACTGTTGGTTCACTGAAACATAGCCCCTCCCATGGGCATCCAGGCCCAGAATAGACAGCTACCGACTTCAGATTGCTTTGTAGCTCCTAAAAGGTAGCCCAAAGCTGGTAACATGCAGATTCTGATATTGACCTGTGCCAGAGTCCCTCCCCAAAGGCCCCCAGATCAACTTACCTGGTGGCTAGTTTCATACCTCAACAGAGCATGACCTGATTAGCTCCATAGGTGGCATTCATACACAAAGGGAGGTCTTGGCAAGCAACAGACCCCACTGGAGTGAATCCCACTTTGTATGGTCAGCCCCAATACAACAGTTTATACACTATGGTCATGGCCAATCCTCAGAGTCAGCCAGCCTGAGGGAGAATGTCATCCACTGATTGCCAACAGCAATCAAGACTCAACTACAATGGGAGGGCATACACAACCCACACAAGACACTCCTGAAGTACCCTCCTCAGGTAATAAGGAACAGTATACAACTGGGTCCCACAGGACACCCACTACATAAGACCACCCTGCCAAGATAAGGTAGACATAACATATCTACCTAATACATAGAAACAAACACAGAAAAGCCACCAAAATGGAGCAACAAAGAAACATGTCCCAAATGAAAAGAGAAATTTCTAGAAAAAGAACTAAATGAAGTGGAGGCAAGCAATCTACCGGATATGTGGTTCAAAACACTGATTATAAAATGCTCAAGGAACAAAAAGGAAGAATAAATTATCTCAGTGAGAACTTAAACAAAGAAATAGTAAGCATAAAAAAGAACATAGAAACCATAAAAAATAACCAGTCAGAAATTTAGAATATAATAACTGAAATGAAGGATACATTAGAAGGATTCAGCAGTAGATGCAATGAGCAGAGGATCGAATTTGGAAGACAAGATAGTAGAAAACATCAAATCAGAAAACTGTTAAAAAAGAAAAAAGAAAACACCAAATCAGAACAGCACAGAGAAGAAATTGTTAAATGAGATTAGTTTAAGGGACATCAGGGACCATATCAAACATAATAACATGCATCATAGGGGTATACCAGAGGAAGAAAAGTAAGAGAAAGAAATTGAGAACCTATTTGAAGAAATAATGACAAAATTTCCATAACTTGGTGAAGGAAAAAATACACAAGTACAGGAAGAACAGAGAGAGTCACAAACAAGATGAACCCAAAGAGGCCCACTCCAAGATACATCATAATTAAAATGCAAAAGATTAAAGACAAAGAAGGAATCTTAAAAGCAACAAGAGAAATAAAGTCACCTACAAGGGAGCTCCAATAAAACTATCAGCTAATTTCTCAACAGAAACATTTTAAGCCAAAAGGAATTTACATAAAATATTTTAACTGATGAAAAGCAAAAACTACAACCAAGACTACTCTACCTAGAAGGGCTATCAATTAAAACTGAAAGAAAAGTTCAGAGCTTCCCAGACAAGAAAAAGCTAAATAAGTTTATCAATACCAAAGCACTATTACAAGAAATGTTAAAGAGACTTATTTAAGAAAAAGGGAGAAAAAAAGAAAATATAAATATGAATAACAAAATGGCAATAACTACATACTTATCAATAATCACGTTAAGTTTAAATAGATTAAGCACTCCAATAAAAAGACATAAGGTACTTGAATGGGAGTAAGGGGGTGAAAACTGTATTTGAACATTCATTTAAATAATAAAAAAAACAGTAAAAAATACAAAAAAAAGACATAAGGTAGCTGAATGGATAAAACAACAAGACACATACATATGCTGTCTACAAGAGACCAAATTCACATCAAAAGTCACACATACTAAAAGTAAAGAAATGAAAAATATTATTTTATGCAAATGGGAAAAAACTGGGGTAGCAATACTTACACAAAATGGACTATAAAACAAAGGCTATATACTGTAAAATAGACTATAAAACAAAGGTTACATAAGAGATGAAGAAAGATATTACATAATAATAAAGGGATCAATCCAACAAGAGGATATAAACCCTTGTAAACTTTAATGTACCCAACATAAGAACATCTAAATATATGAAGCAAATATTAATGGACATAAAGGTAGAGACTGACAATAATACAGTCATAGTAGAAGAGTTTAACAGTTCATTTACATCAATGAATAGATTTCTCAGGACAGAAAATAAACAAGAAAATAGCAATATTAAATGACACATTAGATCAGATTAATTTAATTGATATTTTTACAATATTTCACCCAAAGCAGCATAATATACCATCTTTCTAAGTGCATATCAAATATTTTCCAGGACAGACCACATGTTACTACAAGATGAGTCTCAATAAATTTAAAAAATTGGAATGATATCAAGTATCTTTTTTGACCACAATAGTATGAAACTAGAAACTGATTTAAAAAGAAACCCTGGGGAGAGGGAACATGGTGATGGGGTAGGAGGGAGCAGATTCCACTTTTCCCTACTCACAGGAGAAAAACCTAGCCAGTCTACAGAGGAACAGAGCAAACAGCCAACCGTACCCCAGCATATGTGAAAATAAGAGGCCAAAAATTGTAGCGGACACTGAAAAACCAGACAGTAAGGAGAGTGCTTCAGGACAATAAGGTCCCAGGGACCACCTCAGGGACCAGGGTGGCTGCAGCCCCAGGCTGGGAACCTACCCCCGGATCTACCACAGAATCCTTGGGAGAGAGCTGGGTCAACTGCTCCCTCCCTCGCTGGCCAATCAAGGCTTAAACAGCACTGGGAGAGACCTGATTTCTTGAAGTCACAAAGAGGGGAAAAAGGACAAAGTGGCAAACACACAGGGGCTGTGATCACCTGCAGAGTCTGTGGACACTGGCTTGGGAGAGTTGAGAGTCCTGCTGTGACAGGCACTGACACCAGTAGTCACTGGTCTGGCTGGAAAATTGGGCTGTACTGAGTGGCAGGCTTGAGTAGGAGGAATTTCTCAAAATGAAAAACTGTTTGGGGAATTCTCCTACAACAGCCGCTGGGCCTCTTCCCAACCAGCCGGCCAGCAATCCTGAGGTTGCGTAGAAGTTTGCACGGAATACCCTGGGCACCTCCATAGCACTGGGAAGAGCTCGCACCCAAACCTTTGGGACCGAGGCAGCCTGGCTGAGCACACACACATGCACCCCAGGCCACAGTGGTAACCTCGGGGAAAGAGCGCCTTCAGGAATACCTGAATCCCACACCCAAGGTTCAGGGAACAGACATCAGGCTAGCTCTGGGGACAGTGCACTGCAAGACTGGCTGAGTACAAATCAGGAAAGGAGAAAAACCATACCAATCGCCTCCACCCTGCTGCAGCCAGCAAGATGAGAAAAAATTGTTTAGCCAGTTTGAAACCAACAAGAGGGTTGTTTGTTTGTTTGATTGTTAGTTTGTTTTAAGTAATCTTTTATTTTTTTTAATTTTTATTATTTTTTATCTTTCAATACCTTTTCCTCTTTCTTTCTTTCTTTCTTTCTTTCTTTCTTTCTTTCTTTCTTTCTTTCTTTCTTTCTTTCTTTCTTTCTTGTTTTATTCTTTCTTTCTTTCCAATTTTATCTCTTCTTCCTCACTTCTGCATTTTTTAAAATACCCACAAGTGAGACAAAAAACCTGAAACTGTGAAAAGACCAGAGTTGGACCTAAAGAGAGGGCATCCCAACAATTGAGACAGTGACAGTGAGATGAAATTAACTTTGCTATTACAGAGAACCTGCAAGTTATTGCGTATTTGTATTATTATTATTTTTTCATTATTCTTACATCTTTTATTTTAATAGCATTTTTGTATTCCTCTTCTTTCTGTATAGTATTCTTTGCTTGGCTGGTTATATTGTATCATTTGACAGGTTTCCCCTGTTCTCTCTTTCATAGTGTATTGCTAATTTACTATCCTTCACGTAACATGTGTTTCATTAGAACATCCTTCAAGGTCCTATACTCCCTATTCTTGTTATCCAGATCACATAGATTGTGTCATATGACCATTGCTCTAATATTATTGTAAATAGTAGCTGTTCCATACAATTGTAAATACTTCACAACACCCATCTCGGATCTTAGCCCATTTCACAGTTTCCTGAACTCTATTATTGTAGTGGTTAACTCTTCTCTCACACACTACAACTACTTATTATCTTTAATCTCACCTTACCTGAGAATGAGACCTCCCACAACCTCACTGCTTTCTAGACCCAACTGAAAATCCTTCCCTCCCAACAAGTCTTATCTTCTTTCCATCCATTCTAAAAAGTGGCAAGTTGGGTTGAAGATCATGGTTAACACTATACATAGCCAAAGAATATCCTATCTCTTCTCTACCGGCTGATACTGTAAATATCATAGAATACTCTCTGGCTGTCTTAAACCATTTTGCCTTAACCCTCCAAATGATCACAAAAAAGAGTAGGTGGAAGGGGAGAACACCAGGATACCCACTGGAAGAGGAAACCCAACAACATAGGAGCTACCAACAGATAACAACAGAGGAAGGTGGAGGAGGGAGTGAAAACCACACAAACCTCAATTGAGGACCTATATGGAAATGCAACTAAATAGCGGGAAAAATACCCAGTACAAACAACAGAACAACAGCAAGAGAGAATCCTCAAAACCTTATATACACGGAAGAACTAGCTTCAACACAACCTGCCCTCACAAGCACAACAAAATACAAGAGGTGGTGGACAGAGTGACCCTCATTTAACCAGCTGGTGGGAAGGACCAACCAAAGAAAGACCCAACAACAATCAAAACCCAAAGACAAACACAGAGACAACTTAAACAATAGCCCAAGACCAGTGAGCTCAGGAGATCAAGGAGACTGCACCATTGAATCTCACAGGTGTTGTACCACAGAAGTTCACACCATAAACCAGGGAGACAGAACAGATCAATTTAAGAACCTGAAGCCAACAAGAAGAGTCTCACAAATAATGGGAAGACAAAGAAACAATCCCCAAATGAAAGGAAAGGAGGAAGCCTCAGAAGAAATGCTAAATGAAATAGAGGCAACTCAACTATCAGATATGGAGCTCAAAGCAATGATTATCAGGAAGGTCAATGAGCTCACAATAAGCTACCAGAAACTACAGGGAAACTACAATGAACTCACTGCTAACTATATAGACATGAAAGGAAATAGAAACTATCAACAAGGGCCAAGAGGAAATGAAGAATACAATTCCTAAACTGAAGAACACAGTAAAAGGAATCAAAAGCAGGATTGATGAAGCCGAAGATTGGATCTGTAAGTTAGAGGACAAATTAGAAAAAAAAAACACCCAGAAAGGACAAGAAAAGGAAAAGAGGCTCAGAAAGAATGAAGAGGGATTAAGAGAAATGCAAGACAATATGAAAAGTAATAATATCTGTATAATAGGGATACCAGAAGCAGAAGCAGAAGAGCAAAGGGTAGAAACCTATTTGAGGAAGTAATGATGGAAAACTTCTTTAATTTGATGAGAGAAAAAGTCACACAACTCCAGGAAACAGAGAGAGTCCCAATCAAGAGGAACCCAAAGAGGCCCACCTCAAGACACATCATAATTACAATGGAAAAATTTCAAGACAAAGAGAGATACTTAAAGGCAGCAAGGGAGAAACAGAAAGTAACATACAAGGGGACCCTGATAAGGTTAGCCTCTGACTTCTCAATGGAAATGTTCTAAGCCAGAACAGAATGGCAAGAAATATTCCAAGTAATGAGAACCAGAGGTCTGCAACCAAGGCTACTTTACCCAGAAAGGCTCTTAATCAAGACAGAAGGCCAAATAAGGAGCTTCCAAGACAAAAGAAGTCTAAAAGAAAACACCTCTACCAAACCAGCTCTGCAAGAGATGCTAAAGGGACTGATCTGAGGAAAGGAGGGAAAGGAGAGTGACAGGGAGGAACACAGTATGAAATGGCAATGAATAAGTAGATATCAATAATAACCTTAAATATAAATAGATTAAATGCTCCAATCAAAAGACATAAAAGAGCTGAATGAATAAGGAAGCATGACCCACAGGTATGCTGCGTACAAGAGACCCACCTAAGCACAAAAGAACTACACAGGCTGAAAGTGAAGGGCTGGAAACAAATTTTCCAAGGAAATGGACAGGAAAAATCTCCAGGGTAGCAATACTCATATCAGACAAAATAGACTTCCAAAAAAGGGCCATAAAGAGAGACCCAGAAGGTCACTACATAATACTCAATGGTAGAATAAAGTAAACAGCATTAAAATAAAAAGAGAAACAGTTATATGGGAAACTATGTTTGCCAATGATACCTCAGACAAGGGTTTAATCTCCAAAATATATAAAGAACTTACATGACTCCACTCTAAGAAGACAAACAAGTCAATTAAAAAATGGGCAAAGGACTTGAACAGACAGTTCTCCAAGGAGGATATACAGAGGATCCAGAGACACATGAAAAGATGCTCAATATCACTAGCTATCAGAGAGGTGCAAATTAAAACCACAATGAGATACCACCTCACATTGGTCAGAATGGCCATCATCAACAAAGCAACAAACAACATGTGTTGGAGAGGTTGTGGAGAAAGGGGGACACTAGTGCACTGTTGGTGGGATTGCAGACTGGTACAACCACTATGGAAAACAGCACGGAATTTCCTCAGAAAACTAAAAATGAATCTGCCTTTTGACCCAGCAATTCTACTGCTAGGATAATATCCTAAGAATCCTGAAACATCAATCCAAAAGAACCTTTGCACCCCAATGTTCATAGCAGCACAATTTACAATAGCCAAGTGCTGGAAGCAATCTATATGCCCATCAGTAAATGAATGGATCAAAAACTGTGGTACATTTACACAATTTAATACTACACAGCAGAAAGAAACAAGGAGCTCCTACCTTTTGCAACATCATGGATGGAACTGGAAAGCATTATGGTAGGTGAAATAAGCCAGGTGGTGAAAGACAACTACCATATGATCTCACGTTTAACAGGAACCTAAACAAGAAAACAAACAAGCAAAATATAACCAAAGACACTGAAATAGAAAACAGGCTGACAATGACCCAGGGGGAGAGGGGAGGGTATTTCAAGGGAAAATGGGAATGTTTTACAGGAACGAGTATAAGGGACACATGCACAAAAACTAGGGGCTGTTGAAATTGGAGGGAGGTGGGGAGGGTTGGTTGGGTGGGCTGGGATGGGATGAGAGTAAAAGACAGAAAATTGTACTTGAGCAACAATTAAAAATAAAAATTAAATAAGATAAAAATATAAAAAGAAACCCTTAAAAAAACACACAAACACATGGAGGCTAAATAACAGGTTACCAGAAAAAAAAATGGATTAAGAATAAAATCAAGGAAGAAATTAAAAGAAAACTTGAGACAAACGAAATGGAAACACAGCAACCCAAAGCTATAGAGCACAGCAAAAGCAGTCTTAGAAGGGAAGAAAATTCATAGCAAAACTAGTCTATGTCAAGAAACAAAAATAACCTAAACAATCTAACTTTACATCTAAGGGAACTAGAAAAAGAACAACAAACAAAGCCCAAAGTGAGTAGATGGAAAGAATAAAGATCAGAGCAGAAATAAACCAATACAGTTAAAAATATATAAAAGTTTAATGAAACCAGGAGCTAGTCCATTGAAAAATAAAACAAGATTGACAAACATTTAAACAGATTCTTCCAGGAAAACAAGAGAGGTCTCAAATAAATAAAATTAGAAATGAAAGAAGTAACAACTGATACCACAGAAAATGCAAAGGATTGTAAGAAAGTATTATGAACAACTATATGTCAACAAATTGTACAACCTGAGCAAAATATATAAGTTCCTAGAAACATACAATCTTCCAAAATTGAATCAGGAAGAATCAGAAAGCCTGAATAGACCAGTTACAAATTATGAAATTGAAGCAGTAATCAAAAACCCCCAGCAAACAAAATCCTGGACCAGATGGCTTTGCAGGTGAATTTTACCAAACATTCAAAAAAGGACTAATACTTACCCTTTTCAAATCATTACAAAAAAAATTCAAGGGGAGAGAAGATTCCCAACTTCATTTTACAAGACCAGCATTATCCTTATTTCAAAACCATATAAAGGCACTACAAAGAAAAACAATTATAAGTCAATATCCCTGATGAACATAGATGCTAAAATCCTCAACAAAATGTTAGCAAGCCACATGCAGCAGTACATTAAATAGGTCATACAACATGATTAAGTGGGATTTATTCCTAGGATGCAATTTTGGTACAATATGCACAAATCAATTAACATGATACAGCATATAAACAAAATTAAGATTAAAATCATATGATCATTTGACAAAATCCACCAACCATTTATGATAAAAACTCTCAGCAAAATCATAATAAAGGAAAAATATCTTAACACAATAAAGGCCATCCATGACAAACATTCAGCTAATATTACACTCATTGGGGGAAAGCTAAAATCATCTTTCAGAGAAAGAAGGAACTTATACCCTTTGGGACAGCATGGATGGAACTGGAGAGCATTATTCTAAGTGAAATAAGCCAGGCAGTGAAGGACAAATACCATATGATCTCATGTTTAACTGGAACATAATCAACAATAGAAAAAGCAAACAAAATATAACCAGAGTCATTGAAATTAAGAACAATCTAACAATAGCCAGAGGGAAGGGGGGAGGAGACAGTGGGAAGAAGGATTTTCAGGAACTACTATAAAGGACACATGGACAAAACCAAGGGAGAGGGTGAAAGCAAGTGGGGGAGGGAGGTTTGGAGGGGGTGGGGAGAAAGTATGGACAACCGTAATTGAACAACAATAAAATAATTAAAAAAAGATGAAGAAAAAGACACTGTTGAAAACTTTCAAAATGTTTATTCAACTTAGTAATGGAAGTCCTAACCATAGCAATCAGATAAAAAAAAGAGAAAGAAAATGAATAAAAGAAACTGGTAAGAAAAAAGTAAAACTGTCATTTGCAGATGACATGATTCTATATATAGAAAACTATAAAAATTCAACCAAAAAAACCCCTATCAGAACTGATAAATAAATTTATAAAGTAGCAAGATACAAAATTAATATTCAGAAATAAGTTTCACTTTTATACATTAATGGTGAACTATCAGAAAGAGAAACTAAGAAAATTCAATTTACAATTGAATAAAAAATTACTAGGCATAAATTTAATCAAGGAGGTAAAAGAATTGTACCTGGAAAATTATAAGATTCTGAAGAAACAAATTAAAGAAGATATAAATTAATGGAAGCACATGGATAGGAAGCACTGTGCTCATGGATACGAAGAATTAACATTATTAAAATGCCCATACTATTGTAAGCAATCTATACATTCAATATGATTCCTATCAAAATACTAATGACATTTTTCACAGAACTAGAACAAATAATTCTAAAATTTACATGGAACCACAAAAGACCTCCAGTAATCACAATGATCTTGAGAAAGAAGATCAAAGTTGAAGGAATCACACTAACTGATATTAAACAATACTATAATGCTATAGTCATCATAACAGCATAATACTGGCATAAAAACAGGCACATAGATCAATGGAACAGAATAAAAGCCTCAGAAATAAATCCACACCCATTGGTCAGTTAAATATTTACAAAGTGGCACGAATACGCAATGGGGTAAAGATAATCTATTCAATAAATGGTGTTAGGAAATGAAGATAATCTAGGGGGATCCAAGATATCAGTGGAGTAGATAGAAGGTACCCTCACCTCCTCCCAGGACAGAACTAAAATTACCACTAAAATATAGAAAAATCTACCTAAATAACCAAACAAACACTAGCTAAACAGAAGTCTTATAACCAAAAATTGACAGAATTCACATCAAGACTGGCAGGAAGGGCAGAAATGAAAAAAGGGCTGACCCCATTCTCACAGGAAGCATCTAAGCTCCAGGAGGGATTTTTCAACTGAAAAGCTTCCCTCTAAGGAGTATGGAATCTCAAGCCTATGCTGGACTCCCTAGCCCAAAGCACCAGAGCCCAGAAGAGGTGCCCACATAACATCTGGCTGTAAAAATCAGTAAGGATTCTGTCCTCCAGGTAGAAATAGAAGTCTGCTAGAGATACAGGTACCATCTCAATGCACAAAATCTCTTTCACAGCTACTCATGATAAGCTCAAAGAAAGGGCCAGCAAAGTGGAATAGAGTCACAGAAGGACAGACTGGGGTTTGTGCCTCTGGGGAAAGAGCTGAAGGACAGCTACCAGATCTGTGCTGAGTCCCTCTCCTATACCCCAGATGCCATATTTCTTGAGTGCAACACTCCCCTCCATATGATATGAGCCTGAGGAAATGTAAAAGCCTCAGCCTCTGGATTCTCTGTCACCTCACCTTGTGGAAGTCTCACTGCTGAGGAGTCAACTTTCTAGGCCTGGGGTGTGAGGTCCAGGTAGACTCAGGGAGCATCAGGCAAGAATAGATTGGCATGAAATATTCAAAGTGATGTAAAGCAAGGACCTACAACCAAGACTACTTTATCCAGCAAGGCTGTCATTTAAAAAATGAAAGAGATATGAAGAGCTTCCCAAACAAAAAAAAGCTAAAAGAGTACATTACTACCAAACCAGTGTTACAAACCAATTTTAAAGGGCTTTGTTTAAGAAGAAGAAGAAAAAACAGAAGAACAGTTTTTTTTTTTAAAAAAAGGCAATAAATACGTATCTATCAATAATACCTTTACTTGAGTGAGGGGGAATAGTGGGGAGAAAATGCAGACAACTGTAATTGAACTATAATGAAGTAATTAAAAATAAATAAATAGAAGAAACCTTAAAAAATAATACCCTTAAATGTAAATAGCTTAAAGGCTCCAATCAAAAGACATAGGGTAGCTGAATGGATAAGAAAATAAGACCCATATATATGCTGTCTACAAGAGACCCATTTCAAAATGAAAGAGACACACAGACTAAATTAAAGGGATAGTAAAAGATATTTCATGCAAATTGAAATGAAAATAAAAGCTGTGGTAACAATACTTATATCAGAGAAAACTAACTTTAAAATAAAGGCTATAATGAGTCAAAAAGGACACAACATTATGATAATGGATCAATCCAACAAGAGGATATAACTATTGTAAATATATATGTACCAAACATAGGAGTACCAGAATACATAAAGCAAATCTTGATGAACATAAAAGGAGGGGTTGACAGTAATGCAGTCAGAGTAGGAAACTTTAAGACCCATTGATATCAATGAATACATCTTCCAGACAGAAAATCAACAAGAAAACAGTAGACTTAAGTGACACACTAGATCAGATGGATTTATTTTTTTTAATTTTTTTTTTTGCTGGAGAATTACTTTATTTTTTTATTTTAATGATTGTTCAAGTACAGTTTTCTCCCCTTTACTCCCAATCAAGCCCACCCACCCCCCTCCCATCTTCCCTCCCATTACCACCCTCCCCCTAGTTTTTATCCATGTGTCTTTTAACTTTGTTCCTGTAAACCCTTCCCCTTTTCCCCTGAAATTCCCTCTTCTCTCTCCTCTGGTCACTTTCTG